>JAHWFO010045600.1:0-16293 GCA_023313115.1 Rhysida immarginata | reverse complement strand
AACAATAGGATTCGGAGTCTATCTTTAATATACGTCATTGGTTTGAACTATCTGACCACGGCTTTGCTTTTATTGCGTTTGTTCAATTCAATTGTTGCTCCTGCGTTTTTTCCTCCTTTCAAATTCAATTGTTGGGTGATTTTATGGCTGTGGTGTTTCTTATGTTTGGTGCGAAGTGATAGCACATATATTTACTCATACCCTTCATATATTCATGTCCCATACTTATATATAAGTATATATACTTATATATAAGTATATATCAACACTATTAAGAGAAGATATATCAACACAATATTTTCTCAGCTATTTTTCAAATAGTATTATATAAAAATATGACTTTTGCAGATCAAACTAAATAAAAAGTGTATTTTAAATTAAACTCTTTCATTAACAATTAAGTTAGGTTAATGTTTAAAGAGTAAAAATTGCGAACGAAGGGCATTTCTAGCCTTGTTTTGTATTAGACCTCTGCTGCGTGTAGGTCCAAAATGGCGACTTCCGGTCAGTTTGCGCTACTTGTATTATAGGCTAAGGTCAAAAACTCTCACCGGTGAGAAGAGTTAGCGCTTGGTCGGTCAGAAATCCCAGTGAGAAATTTGTGACGTCATTTTAACGCGGTCAGAAACGCCAGTTAGTGCTGCTATGCCTAACCGGTTAGTCGCGCCGTCCTCACCGAGAAAAAGACGGTTAGCCCAGTGAGAAATTACGTCATCATTCTCTCACCGGTGAGGGTTTTTGACCTTAGCCAGTGTATTATCTAGTACTTTAAAGTACAGGGTGAAAAAGCGCCACCCGGTGTCAGAACAGTGTAACAGTTTTGATTTTTGGAACCAGCAACTGTAGCAAATGGACAGGCTTTCTCAAGGTTAGGAAGGTTCCGTACGATTGGTCGACTTCAAGCAAAGCGGATGACGTCATGCAGAGGCAAGCTGCGCGGAAGGGAATGAAATTTGTAAACAACAGAAAGCGATACGATCACGACGGTATATTGTAAACAAAAAGTATGAATTCAATTTTACATAATAATGGTCGGAAATTAATTGAATATTAAATAATGGCATGAAATGTAATTTCTGAATATTAAAATAAATCGATGAAATTATTGGAATTTTGATTTTACAGTAAATAAAGTTATATCAGGAACATATGAGGAGTCTCATCTATATGAAGAAGTCTGAATCGTCAGATTAAATGAAAATTGATCGAGTAAGCTTTCATCGACAAGAGAATTCTCGAATAGTCAAATTTAAAAGAAACTCTAAAAATTAGATGCGTAATAAAATGAATTCATTGTTTAGGGTTATAGCAAAAGAGTCCTTGGGAAAAGAGAAGAACGAAATGCTTCCACCTCTCTTTCATTCTGGCAACACGCTATTGCACAGTTGCAAACCATTTGAACAATAAAATGTCAGGTTTAATTACTCTATATTCACTTCATCACGATATAGGCAGTACGAGCAACAATTTTATTTATGAGTTCCACGAAAGTACCTAATAATGCCTCAATCAAACCGAAATTCGCGCCGATTCATTTGCTAATCGCGCCACTTCGCCTCTGGATGACGTCACAGCACGCCGAGATCTTTTTGAGATTGTGCGAGAAGTTGCGAGATCTGCTCTGAGCGCGCAACCTTATTATTCTAATAACCAGGGAAGAGGAAGAACGGGAAGCGCAGGTCGTAACAGTTCCAATGCTATTCAAGTGAAATCGAAACAGCGCCACTGGTCTCCAACGGCCAGGCCGCTAAGGAAGGGAACTTCCGCTGTTGATAAACCCTCCCTCCGGCCTTCATGGTGCTGCTCCACAGGCTTCTCCTATCCCCCTCCCCACTCGTGCTGTTCTTTTGACCACCCTCTCGTAATTACTATTTTATTCCGTTCATTTAACGTTGGGCGTGCGTATCTCTTCATTTTCCTCATGTGTTCTTGATCTATTCTGAGTTGTAACGTATCAATGCAGCACAATCTGGCACCGCCTGTCTTGACTTGTCGGAGAAAAAAATAAAATCGGGCACTTAGTTGCTGGATTCGCTGATGACATTCGTTGAATAGAAGAACAACTGCCATGAATGCGCCGCGCAGAAACGGCTCTTTGAAGAAAACCAATCACCTTGTAGGAAATTAGATACAAATACAATTTTATCTAAAGAAGGCTAGATTAGAGAGAGTAGAAAATAACTGCTCCAATCTTGGAATTTTATGTTCACCTAATAATTTATTTAGTATGCAGTCACTTATTTAAAACTGTATTTTTCATCTAAGGCTCAGTTTCGATTAAAGTCGAAGCGGCCTGGCCGCTTGGATCGCTAATTACATCCGATTTCACTAAATCCCCCGAGCTTCGCTTCCCGTTGTAATCAGTGTTGCCAAGTCAGTAACTTTGTCACTAGATTTAGTGACTTTTTTTTCTAAAAGTAACTTTTTAGTGACTAAAATTTTCTAGTGACTTTTTTAGTAACTTTTTCTTTTCAAAAGTGACTTTTCAGTGATTAATTTTTTATAGACAGTTTTCCCAAAGTAGCAATAAATAATAATTTTTGTGTGGTTTTAATCTCGGTGAAATTATTTACAATGGTAAACGGTATAAAAATCGATTGAACTATAGTGGAAGACCAGTGCAGTGATGACGTCATGTCATGGTTTCTGCTCCTATGTTCTTCTTGTAACGGATACAGTAAGTAGCCAATCTGGTTTCGAGATTTGGCGCTGGCCTCCCAATTGGTGCTTTATTTATTAATTCTACCAGATAAATAAGGTGAGGTCAGGATTGACTCACCTTCATCAGCACACACCAGGCGTAAATATTTTTTGAAGACTTCACAATTGTAAGTACTAATATTTTTAGGATCATCTTCTCTTTCATTTCGATAGCTTAAAAGCTAGCTAATTATTTTTTTTATGTTATGATGCGAATTATAATAAAAATAACAACTATATTAAATTAATACTAAAATACCGGGAAAAGTCTGGAAATTTTGTTGTAATCAGGGAAAAATAAGATAATAAAGTAATAGAACCATCGATGTTTTTCCGTCGATTTTGTGTCGATGATGTTTCAAACCATCGATATTTTTAAAGTTAGTGGAATCTAGTAACTTTTGCTCACCATTCTAGTTACGACGCTAGTGTAAAACTTGGCAACACTGGTTGTAATTCTTCCCTGTAATAACCTTGAGGTTTTCTCTTATCATTGTAGGCTATGGACCAACATACATGAGAAGACGAAAGTTAAGACATTGTCTGTACAGGATCTCTTTTTCGAAAAGTTTAACTTCAACGTAGGTCTGAATTTTATCAAAACGTTTTAGCTCAATTAAAATAGAATCCAATTTCCTTTGTGCAGCAGCATAACAATCATCAAGAATTTTAAAATTAGGACTGCGTTTAATAATAGTATCATCAGTCAGATCCTTTATTCCACGATTAAAAGGACCGAATCTATTAACATTACTATTCAATAAATTAATACGGATCGTATACATAAAACGAATACACTTCCCACTTTGGAACTACGTGGATAAAAGGAAGAAATAAAAGAGAGAGAAGGAAACCCCTATCAGAGAGTTAAGTTAAAAAATAAGTTAGAGTTTATAGGTAAAAAGTATATATAAATAAATACTTACAGGTCTAGCACGCTCTCTAAGTAGGGGGCACTCGTGTTTCACCCTGTATTCAGGATCTTCAAAATCTTCGTTGCCACTACCCTCCCCACCTTCTGCTGGAGCTTCTAAAGACTGTTTTTGAACCGTTGCAAACAGGTCGTCAAATGCCGGCGTTTCAGACCGATTTGGCTTGAAGACCCCCGATAGCGGTTCAGAAACTGAAGGTGATGTAGTTGGGGGTCACGGCGTACGGCGCCTTTTTGGTGGGGTCGGGAGCTGGGGATATCAAAACCGTCGATTTCCGTGTTAGGTATGAGTTTGCGGCGCTAAATATGAAAAAATACAAATTAATATATCAAAAAAGAACACTTTAAACAAAAAATAACAATGTAAAAGATAATTACTAACTGGCTCAACCCTTATAAATTTCCCCTGCATCAACTCTTGTATCAGCAGTTTGAGATGGCATGCGTTATTCGGACCCGGGTGCGAATAACAATTCCGTTATTCGGACCCGGGTGCAAATAACAATTCTGTTATTCGGACCCGGGTGCAAATAACGATTCCGTTATTCGGACCTCTGTGCAAATTTCTAAATTTCAAATCCTCATTAATTATGCTTGTTAAATTGAAGAACAGTGAATTAAGGATCAGTTCTTGATGAATGTTTTTTTTCTTCTTTTATTATTATCATTAAAGGTAGATTCCGAACCCTATTGTTAATATCGCCGCCAAAGTGAAGCCAATTGAAGCCATGGAATAGTTAGCTGTTGGCTGCTTTGTTTATGACAATTTTGGCCCCAAGGAATAATTAGGGTTGCCACCTCTCCGGTTTTGGGCCGGAGTCTCCGGTTTTTGCCTTATTTCTCCGGTCTCCGGTTTCAAACAGCCAATCTCCGGTTTTGCGGCCGTAACTGTGGGACTCGAAAGTCACTTTGAAGGTTAGGTTAGGTTAGGTTAGGTTAATAAATTATAACATGACCTGCATGGATTTTTATGAATATATTAAACACCCAGAACATTTAAGTTCACTGGAAGGTTGTCGGGAGAATTCAAAATATACGTTCAAATTTAATAAAATGTGACATTATATATTTTTAATTTGAATCTTGTAATTTAAATAGTAAGCATTTACATATTTTGTATCATGTAATTTTACATACAATTTAAATCATTATCATTATTTGAAAGCAATGTGACTTCATTAATCACACAATGCCCATTTCTGGTATTCAATCTCAAAACATTGACTTCCGGTTTGCCGATTTCCGGTTCTCCGGTTTTGAAACTCTCTGAAGGTGGCAACCCTAGGAATAATTAATTCCAAACCACTCTTCACGTTGTTCCGCGTACAACTGTACAAATACGAAAAAGGATCAGGAATCACTTTCCACAAGCATAGACCCAAAATACGTAACTAAAATGAAAATACGTTACTGCAAGATGATCGAAACGAAATTGAAATTGAAACCATGATCGAAAAATGGTTTATAAAATATAATAAAATATTTCAAAATACAAAGTTAACGAAAAGATAAACTTATCACTCCGTCCGCGATCGGCGTGTGAAAGAATTATTAATCAACTACCTTCACGTAACTTACAGTGGTTTTGACTTAATTTTTGTATCTGTTGCATATTTGTAATTTTAACGATTATATATATAGACATTAATTAAAGTTGACATAAATAATATACCTTTATACTGTTATTAATTTCATTCTGAAAATGGAGATACTGAAGCAGTATAAGCTGTTTGGGGCAAATATCCTACACTCTTCCCAGATACTTGGTTTAGATATGTAGACGACGTATTTATTATTTTTGACACTTCCGAATCCAACGTAGAAGACTTTGTTAACACTTCCCTAGCAATAAGTTTACGTGTGAAAAAGAAATAGTGGTTCCTTGGATGGACATATTAGTCAGCAGAACCGTACGGGGTAGTTTAGATTTTGATATTTTTAGGAAACCCACTGTCAACAATAGCAGGGTGACTAACAAAACGATTTCGTAAAATTCCCTGACCATCAGCAGCAAAAAAAATTCTATCTTGATAGGGTATTATTAACATTTTTCAAATTGATTTGGCAATTTATGTGAGTTCTTCTTTGTATTAATCTTGTCTGTTTTTTAGATAATATCTTGACTGGTTTGTTTTTGCCTTTTTAAAATGTTTTGTCTGAATGTTTATTTCATTTACAACTTTAATTAATGTCGATATATATATAATCGTTAAAATTACAAATATGCAACAGATACAAAAATTAAGTCAAAACCACTGTAAGTTACGTGAAGGTAGTTGATTAATAATTCTTTCACACGCCGATCGCGGACGGAGTGATAAGTTTATCTTTTCGTTAACTTTGTATTTTGAAATATTTTATTATATTTTATAAACCATTTTTCGATCATGGTTTCAATTTCAATTTCGTTTCGATCATCTTGCAGTAACGTATTTTCATTTTAGTTACGTATTTTGGGTCTATGCTTGTGGAAAGTGATTCCTGATCCTTTTTCGTATTTGTACAGTTGTACGCGGAACAACGTGAAGAGTGGTTTGGAATTAATTATTCCTAGGGTTGCCACCTTCAGAGAGTTTCAAAACCGGAGAACCGGAAATCGGCAAACCGGAAGTCAATGTTTTGAGATTGAATACCAGAAATGGGCATTGTGTGATTAATGAAGTCACATTGCTTTCAAATAATGATAATGATTTAAATTGTATGTAAAATTACATGATACAAAATATGTAAATGCTTACTATTTAAATTACAAGATTCAAATTAAAAATATATAATGTCACATTTTATTAAATTTGAACGTATATTTTGAATTCTCCCGACAACCTTCCAGTGAACTTAAATGTTCTGGGTGTTTAATATATTCATAAAAATCCATGCAGGTCATGTTATAATTTATTAACCTAACCTAACCTAACCTAACCTTCAAAGTGACTTTCGAGTCCCACAGTTACGGCCGCAAAACCGGAGATTGGCTGTTTGAAACCGGAGACCGGAGAAATAAGGCAAAAACCGGAGACTCCGGCCCAAAACCGGAGAGGTGGCAACCCTAATTATTCCTTGGGGCCAAAATTGTCATAAACAAAGCAGCCAACAGCTAACTATTCCATGGCTTCAATTGGCTTCACTTTGGCGGCGATATTAACAATAGGGTTCGGAATCTACCTTTAATGATAATAATAAAAGAAGAAAAAAAACATTCATCAAGAACTGATCCTTAATTCACTGTTCTTCAATTTAACAAGCATAATTAATGAGGATTTGAAATTTAGAAATTTGCACAGAGGTCCGAATAACGGAATCGTTATTTGCACCCGGGTCCGAATAACAGAATTGTTATTTGCACCCGGGTCCGAATAACGGAATTGTTATTCGCACCCGGGTCCGAATAACGCATGCCATCTCAAACTGCTGATACAAGAGTTGATGCAGGGGAAATTTATAAGGGTTGAGCCAGTTAGTAATTATCTTTTACATTGTTATTTTTTGTTTAAAGTGTTCTTTTTTGATATATTAATTTGTATTTTTTCATATTTAGCGCCGCAAACTCATACCTAACACGGAAATCGACGGTTTTGATATCCCCAGCTCCCGACCCCACCAAAAAGGCGCCGTACGCCGTGACCCCCAACTACATCACCTTCAGTTTCTGAACCGCTATCGGGGGTCTTCAAGCCAAATCGGTCTGAAACGCCGGCATTTGACGACCTGTTTGCAACGGTTCAAAAACAGTCTTTAGAAGCTCCAGCAGAAGGTGGGGAGGGTAGTGGCAACGAAGATTTTGAAGATCCTGAATACAGGGTGAAACACGAGTGCCCCCTACTTAGAGAGCGTGCTAGACCTGTAAGTATTTATTTATATATACTTTTTACCTATAAACTCTAACTTCTGATAGGGGTTTCCTTCTCTCTCTTTTATCCACGTAGTTCCAAAGTGGGAAGTGTATTCGTTTTATGTATACGATCCGTATTAATTTATTGAATAGTAATGTTAATAGATTCGGTCCTTTTAATCGTGGAATAAAGGATCTGACTGATGATACTATTATAAAACGCAGTCCTAATTTTAAAGTTCTTGATGATTGTTATGCTGCTGCACAAAGGAAATTGGGTTCTATTTTAACTGAGCTAAAACGTTTTGATAAAATTCAGACCTACGTTGAAGTTAAACTTTTCGAAAAAGAGATCCTGTACAGACAATGTCTTAACTTTCGTCTTCTCATGTATGTTGGTCCAGAGCCTACAATGATAAGAGAAAGCCTGTCCATTTGCTACATCAGCATGACTCCAAAAATCAATTGCCTGTTGCACTGTTCTGACACCGGGTGGCGCTTTTTCACCCTGTACTTGTGTCATTGAGATGCATTGATTTGCAGTAGACATGAATTTTGATTGCGTTGTTTGAAGTGAAATTTCTCACGGAATTTTATAATGGTTTACAGTAAAACCCCGTTACAACGTACTTCAAGGGACCTGGAAATTTGTACGTTATTCTGAGGTGTACGTTATACTGAAACTGGGGGGGGGGGGCTTGTGAAAAATGCATATATTAATAGACAAACATAAGAATACATGAATGCATTTTATTTTATTCAATACAAATACACTATAGCATATACAATAGGTAGTATGACATTAAATTTAAATAAAAAATCTGTAATGGCCGTCTGCTTATATCTATAACTTGCCTCCCCCAAAATTCCTCCATATCTGACATTGTGAAGTTAAATGTTTCTGGTGCACCGCTATGCTGTGCAAAATAGTTTCGTAAGCTTTTTATAGCCTCCATTGCTACCAAAGTTGAGACGGGCGTTACCTCTGGTTCTAAATGGCCATTTTCGTCTTCGTCTTCCTGATCGCTATGAATTTCATTTTGCTTTTGTCCCATCATTGGATCCCGACTGAGTAGCATGCAACAATCGACAATCGAACATGCTAGACTGAGTAGCATGCAGAGATTTTCGGGTTTATATATGCTATACTGACCAATCAATGATATGAACTCGACTTAATTAGCCCATTAGCCCATTTGCAACTTTCGCATGGGCTGCATTGACCAATCAGTGCAAGACACGTGAACGATGTACGTTGTACTGAAGAGATAATTTAACCAAGGGGATGTAAAATTAGTACGTTATTCTGAAATGTACGTTAAAGTGAGGTACGTTATTCTGAAACTTTTTAGCATTAAATACCTACGTTTGGGACGGGGATTTGAAATTTGTACGTTATTCTGAAATGTACGTTAAAGTGAGGTACGTTGTAGCGGGGTTTTACTGTACTTAAAAGTAGTGTTGTGCCGATACCGATACCAATACCAAAAAGTATCGATACATGTCGGTATCGACACTCGATACTGCAAAAACCTGTGAGTCACCTAATGAAGATGTTCGATTTTCAGCGTTAATTCAGAATCTGTTGAATATTTTAACGCTTTTATTCCAGTGGCTGCCTACTGATTAGGGAAGTATCTTTCGAAGCGTTTGTTTTTATTTCTCCTAACGAGGTCGAGCTGTCGAGCTCACGCCTCGCTCTATGGGCGCACGGGAAATAAAAAAAAAAGCTAATGACTCGGACACGTGATGATAGCCTCCTAGTAATAGTAGTGAGGTCTAATTGTAATGAGTGATGTTAGCCTCCACGTGCTCCAGTAGAGGTTCGACGTCCTGTCAGAAATGCATTTTATCATATAAATAAATACTCATTTTTACTCGATACTATCGATACTTTCTCATTGAGTACTCGATATTGGTATCGAGTATTTTATTAAAGTACTCGATACCGGAAGTATCGATGCTTCATTGGTATCGCACATCACTACTTAAAAGTGCTACCGTTGCATACATTGGTGACTATCTTCTAAAGTGATCGAAGAAAATAGTGAATGCACTTCTTGTATAGAACTCCTGACCAAACCTCAATCTTCAGTACTGCTCATGACATTAGTAAAACTAAAAGATAGAGGAGGGCTTCGGTACCCTAAAGATGAATTTGTCTTGTTTTTAGAAACATTGGAAAAGGCTGTTGATGCAGCTTTACCACAATTTTTTTAAAGAATAATGTAACTAAAGAAATGTGCGAGTTATTCTTGCCCTTCATGACAGCAAATCCTTTGTTTAAATGTGGGATTGAAACTCATAGTCAGTTTCTATGTGAACTCATTTTAAAAAAATTCTTAAAACCTTATTTATCTAATTACACAAAAACAATAAAACACCAATATTTCAGACAGCACAAACCACATGTCATTAAAAAAAAACAAAACATTATCTAGAAAATAATTGAAATTACCAACTTTTAATATGTAAAAAATTTTTGTTCTTATTAATTAATAAATTTTATATTTAAGTAACTTTTGCAATATCATATAAATTAATTTATGATTGTGAATTTACTAATAAAGAGAAAGAAAAAATTTTCCATATAAGGTTTATACGAATGTAATGTTAAACTTATAAGTGATGTGTTGAGTAAATGACTAAACATATGACAAACTATTTTTGAAATGAAATTATTCCTGATACATATCTGTGAAATAATTACAAACACCTTGCGAAACAGTTTATGTGTATCATATAACTTATTGATTAAATGATACAAACCTCAACAAGATAATAACTAAACAGAAAATTTAATTGAACAACTACCGCCTATAATGAAATGTTTATAATATATTTTTCTAAATTGCTAATATAAATTTGAAATTAATGCTAATTGGAATTTTGCACATAATTTCATTACAAAAAAATAAAATATATAATTGAAAGAAATTTTATTTGAAGTGCTATAAGATTCCTGGTTTAATAAAAAATAATATTTTATTATTTTTATTCCTGGTTTATTTTACTACTGATGTTCTGGTTAATTGTTTATTCTTAAATTTGCGACGCAAATCTCACAGAAAAAAATTGTTATAAAATATAATTCCAATAAAACACAATGTTATATTTCTCTATCCAGTATACTCTATAATACAGGGCGAATGTGCGCCCCTGGCGTTAAAAATGAGAAACTGTACAATAAAAACGAGGCCTTCGAGATTAACAATAGGCTCCGTGCGGAGGTAATATTTCCGACCTCGATCCCCTCTGGTGACAAAAATTAGCATTTTCTGAATGAGTCGTTTCCACTGCTTGTATTCATCACTGCGTTCTAAACTGTATTTTGTGGTCTTCTTTTGGGCTTTGTCAGGGCTTTAAAGCCACAAAAAATTTCTACTAGCCATTATATCCAGTATCTCACAGCATGGAAGGGCAGGATTTCATTCAAAAACTTACAAATTTAGTCACAAGATGGCGAAAAACGCCAATTTCAGTGCTGCCACCCGTCGTGTGCACGGAGCCTATAGGGTTGAGCGCAAATGAACAGGCTTTCTCTTATCATTGTAGGCTATGGTTGGTCCTACAGGATTTTGCAATCGAATTTTTGCTTCTTCGTGTTTTCAATTTCAAAAGACGGTTTCTACACTTAAACGTACTGGCTATCAGTTCCAAACGCTATCAGAACTTTTTGAACCCGATGATTTGAACGGTTTCGCGCTTGCAATTGAAAACGTTTTGACAAATTGTAATATTGCAGATAGTCATTTTCTTTCATGTCAAACCTATCATTTATTTAATGCTGCAAAGAACGTTCAAGTGATTCTAGGTTCTTTTCATGTTTATTATGAACGTGATTTTTACACGGATAAACAACTCATGTTAGAAGCAGAAATGGATGATAAAGCTATTAAATTTTTTGCTCTAATGCGTATTCATTTCCCGCATTTCTTTCGTCATAAATATCATTCCGTTTGTATTGTTTAATTTACCTACACACTATTCTTTCATCTCTTTTACATTCTAGTTCACTGAATTGGCTAGCCACGTTACTACCACCAAAATAAATTTAGCATTACTGCGGAAGGATTGTACAGGGGAACATTTTTAATAATATCGAGAAACAGTAAAACCAAAAGGACCTTCGGTTTCAAATTGGCGCAATTCCAGCGAATTACAGACAAAGTATTACCAACAACAGCTACCTGACGATTTGTACAGCCGATTTCGAACTAACCCCATGCTCTTTAATAACCATAAATTGCATATATAGTAAAGGGGTAGTAAAATGTTTTGAAAATAGATTACATCATGTATGGAGGGTTAAAATCAATCTTTTCCAGACATGTATCCTATTCGCAATTGATAGCATTGATTGAAAAATGGAAGAAGGAATTTAAAACATTCTATGGCTGTGGAACAGAACAATATGACATGTTAAGTCAGTTATTTCAGGCAGATGTTCAGGATGCAGAAACATTGATAACCCCAATACCTGAAGAGGGCACGCATAACCCAATATTTAATAAACAAAATAAAAATTATTGTACTTGCTCAGCTGTGCAAGGAGTAGCTCGACAACGGGAACGAGAGTTTTTTGGTGAATGTGTAAATGATGGGAATTATTTGGATTTTTTTTTTAAAAAGAAAAAATAAATAAAATGAATTAAAAACTTGTACTGTGTGTCAATGCGTATTTTTTTTTTTACACCTAATTACATTTGAATTAATTTCTAATTGCATTAATTTTAATTTGAGTGAAATTTGGAAAAGACAATTTATTTTAAAATTATTTGAACTTGTCAATAATTTAAAATGAAAAAATTGGCTTAGAATTAACTTAATTTGGGATAAATTTGGAACTGATAATAATTTATTTTGAGTTAATTTGGATTAGAATTAACTTAATTTTGAATTAACTTGAACTGAGCATCTTGAATCAATAATGTTAATTAGGAAGATTAGTTAACGAATAAAATAATAAAAATCCGGTGGTTCTAAACGCAATAGAAAATTAGTAATTAGGTAAAAACGAATGTGACGGACCAGAATATTAAACATCTACCAATTAGTTGGGTAACCCTTTGGTCACCTGGGCATTAGGCCTAATGTAAAACCCCATCCATCACCATGAACCTAGCGATCAATCAAACACCTGTCAACCCTTTGGACCCATTGGTCACCTGGTAGGTAACATATGGACACCTCTACCCCTCTTCGGACATAGGCCTAATTAAAAACCCATCCATCATCATTAACTCAATGATCAATCAAACACCTGTCAACCCTTTGGCCCCTAGGCCCTTTGGTTACGTGGGAGGTAACACCTGGTTATTAATTAAAAATCAATTCATTATCATTAAAATCAATTTAAACCAGTAAACAGGCAATTAAAATAATTAAAAACCCATTAATCTTACCCCTTTGACAACTTTTAACCCTTTAAACACCAAGAAAAGAGGTGTACGCGGCTCCCTCCTTTCTGCCAGGTGCACAGTAATTACGTGGTAGCTTTGGACTATATATAATAGGCCTAATATTAATTAGCCATTTTTAACTGTAGGCCTAACATTAATTAGGCACATTTAACAATAGGCCTAACAGCACTGAAATTTAAAAACGAAATGACCTTATCCTCGACAAAGCTTCATAACGGGCACGTGCTCCAAGCTGACGGCAACAATGCTTAAATGATAAACGAAAAGTAACACTATTCGCTTATGACTCGTCAGTACGAATCGATTGATATATTCATATTCTTAACATTAGTGCACGTGCTCGAAGGGGTCCACAAAAGTTGATACATCGCATAAATTCATCAATTTTGACGTTATCGTGCAAACGATGGCCGACGTACCGATTAAGCTTGTATTCTTACATATAGCTTTAGCTAAAGCTCGTTATAAGGGATCATTGAAGTACTCTTCGGGGGTCATTTTCTCGGGCGTAGCATTTCGAAAAGCGAAATGTCATATTCGTCTTGTGCTCGTCATTCCCGTTCGAACGACATATTACATGCCTTATATTGCCAATAAAATAAAAAAAATTAATGGGTGGGGGGGGTTGGTTCTCGATAGTCACGTGACAGACCATTTCAATGACAAACTAATCAGGTGAGCTCAGGAAGGGTCTCTATCGAATAGCGAGAGAAGAATTTGAAAAAGTTAAAGCATTCTCGAGTAATCGTCGGAAATACAGACACACAAACAGAGCGAAACCCTATTAACAGGAGGCGACTAATTTTTTATCCGGTTTGCTTTATATGTGTTCAACGAAAGAAAACTGGGCGTGTCCAATTAAATTTCCGGGTACTGTTGTTAGACACTGGTACTTTCGTTTGGAGTGATATTGTTGATTTCATTGGACTCTCCAAGGTTTTCTTTCTTTGAACAAACATGTTTCAAGATGCAAATACCCGTCTTGAATTGTATGGTCTTATTTATCTCTTCTTGTGGTTGGAAATCAGAAACACACAATGCCATGACGGACCGTATGTGTCTTATCAGCGGACTGTATCAATACATCTCTGGGACGAATTAGAATATCTTGCGGACTCTATAAAATTTGTTTGTGGGACCTTTTCTATAAAAAAATTCCAGTCAAGAAAGGGTGTCTGTAAATTTCTTTACAGCTTTAGACTTTAATAAACCTTTAAGGAATGACATAACCAAGTACCGAAAGGTTAAACTAAATCATTCGCGGAACTATATTTTTAAACCGCCCTATGTTAACATTGGAAGTTTCTAATGGACCCTAATGATACTATTAAACCACGTACCTTTGAAATAATTTCAACTATCATTAATATTACGTTATATTCATTCATGACACCTCGTTCCAAGTCGTTTGATATATTACATGCTATATTTTAGCATTGAAAGCTCCAATGAACCATAATGGTTCCACTAAACCAGGTTCCTTGAAACCAATTTCGACTATCATTAATTTTACGTTATATTAATTCATGACACATCATTCCAAGTCGTTTGATATATTACATGTTATATTTTAGCACTGAAAATTTTTGAGGGTGTCATAAGGGTACTATTAGAGCACATGCAATTGTTTCGATTTCAACCATTTTCAAAATGGTTCATTCCCGGAACCATATTTATTAATTGGCGAAAATAGTAATTTATATCCGCTTCTATCTCATAATTACGATTTGTTTGATATATTACCTAATATATCTCTCCATTGAAAATTGCTATGTGGGGTCGTAAAGGTACCATTTGTGCACTTGCTATTGAACAGATTTAGATAATATTTGTGATTGATTCGTGCCTTGTACCTTATTCATTGACTGATGAAAATAGTAATGAATAACCGCATCTATCTCGTCATTACGACTTGTTTGATATATTACTCAATATATCTTCCCATTGAAATTTGCTAGGCGGGAAAATAGAGGTACCGTTTGTGCACGTGCCAATGAACCGATTTAGATAATATTTGTAACTGGTTCGTGCCATGAACCATATTCATCGACTGACGAAAACAGATTTTGAAAATCTTTCATAGCCTCGGAGGAGTTTGAGTTACAGACAGACGGACAGACAGACACGTTTCCCCACACTGATAGCATAAAGCACCTTTCGGTACTTAATAACTAAAACATTATACAAAATAAGAAGAACCCGTTTTCAGCATGTGACAAGTAAACTCAAAGAATTTTTTTCCTTATTCATAAACTTCAATATGGGGGTGGTCGTGGCCTGTTTGTCTCGTTGGTTGGCTCGCTAATCGATGGAGTTAAGCAACTTCAGGCGCGGCCAGCTGCTGGCTGGGTGATGGCCAGTGGCTTGAGGACCACTGCTGGGTGGGACGGCTATTTGGGGCACAGCTGTTGGGGGACTTTAGTCTGACCCATTTGCTGAGTGACCAGTGCTAGTTGTCCAGCAGCTGGTGATAACCACTGGTTTGTTCGTCCGCCAGCAGCTCTTCCATCATGAACCCCCCGTGTTTTGGAGGGCACGTTAAGCCATCGGTACAGCTGGTCATTTAGAAAACCCCACAGGAAGAAGTCCAGTTGTGTGAAGGGTCAGGTGATCGAGGCGGCCACCGAATCGGACTTTGGTTCCATTGCACTTGGGTATCTGACTTAGTCTCTATGAATCAGGCAACGTTCCTGTGGGGTCCTTAATTCTCGTCAAAACTGCTTCACCTAAAACAAAAAAAATAAAAAAGAAAAGCTTTCTGAATTTGCCTATCACATGCTGAAAACGGTTTCTCGTATCTTGCATTGTGTTGTAGTTATTAAAGTCTAAAACTATAAAGATAATTTATGGATAATGTATCTACTGGGTGAGGCAAAAGGTTGGTAATAGAGCGTATGAATCGAAAACTATTTGGTGTAGGTTAATGAAATTAAAAGCATTATTAATAAGCAGGATAGGGGCGACAAGTCAAAATCAAAAAACTATAAACAACATTATTTATAAGTTAATGGTTTTCTTTATTGAGCTGTAGATGAGTAATTATCAGACCTACAACTATGAAATACATAAGGCGGATTGTTTATTCGAATATCATGCTTCATATAAAAAATTCAAAAAAATATACTAGGTAACCACAAAAGTTCTTGCCGCTTTTAATTCTAGAAAACAAAATGATGTACACAAAAAATAGCGTATCGCTAGTCCCCAAAGTAATCGCTGGACAGCGCTTCAAGCGGAATGGACTGCCATACCATCGGACACATACCGCGCACTTCTTGCGTCCATGCAAGGCCTCCTATAGAGGCCTGCTCACTCCGACAAAATGGCGGCAATAGAAGGCTGGCAGAAGATATAGCTGAGATGAATATTTTTTAAATGCTGAGCAAACAGAATGTAAAAATGCACAATAT
>JAHWFO010045592.1:0-14482 GCA_023313115.1 Rhysida immarginata | reverse complement strand
CAAATTGGTTAAATAATAACTCAATCACTACAATATAGAGCAAAGGGACTATCCATTTTAAGGAAAATCCGAAAGACAGGAATTTAGCTCTTCACTGAAAAAAATCTATTCTAGGTTATATACCGGTACTTGATTTGCCGAAAAAAAAATTTTTTAAAGGCTCACAATGGATGGACCTCTCCAAGGATGCCTTCTAGTCTAAATAATTTTTACTCACTTAATCTTACTTTAGATGTACACTGGATGTTGTTACAATTTCCTTTCTTCTTTCTTCTTAGCTCAATACAGCACGGAGCAAAAGGAGTGCTTCCTTTATATATATAGACTAGAAGAGGTACCCGGCGTTGACCGGGATAATTACACTTGTAGATAACCAGGTTTCTCTGACCAATGCTCTTTATTTTCTTTGGTGGCATTACGATAGATATGAATTAATATGGTTCCTTCGAACGATTATTAAATAGCACAACACAGATAAATCGTATGCTTTTTTGGTTTAATGATTCGAGTTGATGTATTTTTTAGGTTATGCACTGCACTGTTAAACGTGCCAAACACACAAACACACACACACATACACAAAGAAACACTCACACTTTTCCCAATCGTCTGAACGCTTGTTAGGGAGCTGAAGGAAGACACGTGAACCTCCTTTGCCTCATCGAGAGAGATTGCCCTATCTATATCGTCTATTATATCCATTTCCTGTTCATTGTTAATATTTCTAGGAAACGAATGTTCTGTCATTGCATGATCATTTTATGTTCATTGTTATAATTCTTTGAAAAGTACTTTCTATCATTGTATCCTCATTTTATGTTCATTGTTATAATTCTTGGAAACGAATGTTCTGTCATTGCATCGGTATCAGGTCAGTTCGTCGAGGGTCAATTCGTCGAGCGTCAGTTCTTCGGCGTCAATTCGTCGAGCGTCATTTCGTTGAGAGTGTCAGTTGGTCGGGCAGTCAATTTGTCGGAGGTCAATTAGTCAATTAGTCGAATGTCAATTCGTCGACCGTGTCAGTTGGTCGGGCGGTCAATTTGTCGTAGACAAATTCGTCGGGTGTTTTAGTTGGTCGAGATAATAAATAAATGGTCGAAAAAACTTTCATAAAATTCATTAACGAAAAAAATTTTTGTTACTAATTTCTTTACTTGAAAGGTAAACCATAAATACCGTTACTGTTAAAACTCCGTATTTATATACAGCTTTTATAAGCAATGTGATATAGTAGCCACAATACATCTAATCTTGTTAACGACATATGCCCCAAACTATTTATACCGCTTCAGTATCTTTCATTTTCAGAAGGAAATTAATAACTGTATAAAATTGATTATCGGAAAATTGAGTACATAAAGGAAATTATCTTTTTATTAAGTAAAAGTTAAATAATAACATAAATAATAAGCTTGCCGAAACATTTAATATCCTGTGGTCGATTTCCTCAGTTTAACACAAAATTTCACGTCACCTGTTCGCAGACTGGCATAAGCACATATTCATAACAAACAAACAAACCCACAAACAAACCCACAAACCCACAAACAAACAAATATTCTTCTTTATATATAAAGAAGATCGAAGAAGATGTTTGTTTGTTTGTTTTTTATAACCAACAATTCAAATAAAAGTTTGTGCAACAATAGGTATCAACAATGGTGTCAACACGCAATGCACCAACACTACGCAAGGATCAACAATATATGTCTCATGACCAACAATCCAAGGCAAAGTTTGTGCTATATAGAATTAAATGCATAGAATTCCTGTTATTCAGGCTTTTCTTAGAAAAGAGGATTCTTAGTACTTTACAATTTCTTGAAAATCTTTCAAAATGATTAGTAGCTGGAGATAATGAGTTAGCAGACTATTGAGAAAGAGTGAAAGACAATAGAGGAAGCACTCCTTTAGCTCCGTGCTGTATTGAGCAAATGGTAAGCAAGTAAATAGAAGAATTGGCGACCGCTAGACTACACAAAGTGATGAATGGCCAATTTTTGCTTCAAGACATCGAAAGAAGAAAGGAAATTGCCACAACATCAAGTGTACATCTATAGTAAGATTACATGAGTAAAAAATTATTTAGACTGGAAGGCATCCTTGGAGAGGTCCATCCATTGTGAGGCTTTAAAAATTTTTTTTAGGTAAATCACGTCCCAGTATATCACCTAGAATGGATTTTTTCAGTGAAGAGTTAAATTCCTGTCTTTCGGATTCTTCTTAGAATGGATAGTCCCTTCGCTCTATATTTTAGTGATTGTGTTATTATTTAACCAATTTGGAGGTTTAATTTAGCTTTTTGAAGTTGTTCTGTGTACCTACAAGTGTAATTATCCCGGGCAACGCCGGGTCCTCTGCTAGTATCTATGTATATAAAGAAGGATGTTTGTTTGTTTGTTTGTGGGTTTGTTTCTTATACAAATCTATAGTTTTATTCCGACCTTGATGAAATTTTCCATACTTCATCTTCAAAGCATGTGGAAGGTCAATGTCTACCTCAGATTTCGAAAAAATAATAATTATTGATAAAAAATCGATATTCATGGTTATGGCAAGGAATATTAATGAGAAATATCTCATGACCAATAATACAAGGCAAAGTTTGTGCAACAATAGGTATCTACAATGGTATAAACACAAAGAATTATAACAATGAACATAAAATGATGAGCAATGATAGAACATTCGTTTCCAAGAATTTGTAACAATGAACAGGAAATGGATATAATACAGATAGGGCAGTCTCTGTCGATGAGGCAAAGGAGATACACGTGTCTCTCTCGATAAAATTCGTTTTTATGAGTGTGTGTGTGTGTGTGTGTGTCGGAGATACAAGTAAATAGAAGAATCGGCGTCCTCTAGACTGCACAAAGTGATGAATGGCCAATTTTTACTTCAACACATCGAGAGAAAAGTGGAAACTGCAACAACATCAAGTGTACATCTCAGGTAAGATTACGTGAGTAAGAAATTATTTAGACTAGCAGTGGCATCCTTGGAGAGGTCTTGCATTGTGAGCCTTTAAAAAAATTTTTTCCGAATTTTCATTAAGAATTTTACTGTATTAATTCTAAGCATATTCATGTGTTTATTTTTAAGATTTTTTGAGATTGTTCTGTTTACCTACAAGTGTAATTATCCCGGGCAACGCCGAGCACCTTTGTTAGTATATATATAAAGAAGGATGTTTGTTTGTGGGTTAATGTTACGGAATTCAATTAACACCGCGAATTCCGGTTACGTCAGACGTCGATACCGAACACGTATTTTCCATCGTACGAAATCAGGCAACGAGAGACGACGGCAGTATGTCAACCGATGCGACACTCGGTAGCCAATCAGAACCAGGAGCGCGGATTTCAAGCTGCATCGACGGAAAAGAGAAATCGAGGCAGAAGTTATGAAGAAGGCAACCAGAGGCGACCTGAAAAAGCTCCTCCGACCGAGGCATTGGAATTTCAACGTCATGGACGACTGCTAGCGATAGAAGCAGTAAAGGAATCTGTTCCCACGCCTGGGATGCGACGTTTGTCGGCGGAGACCCCGTCTATGATTCCCGGCCAGAGCGTTCCAGCCCGGAATGGAGACCTCGCTATAACCAAGCCTCCCGTGTCCACGAGCAACGGCGAGACGAAGCTCGAAGCGGAGCCAGTAAATTCAAGCCGACAGCCAGCGATATTCGCTGGAGTGGAGACGTGCCGCATAAACCATCTGGTAAGTGCCCAATTTGTTATTTGTGGGTTCACTGAAGAGGCGAGAGCGTGCTTCACTGAATTGTATTGCTCCGAAGTAAATGTGTATGCCAATCTGCAGGGCTTGTGGCCATTCGGTCTATCGGCATATGTAAACTGTAGCTCAGGCTTTACTTATGTGATTCGCCCTAAGCCCCCTCAACGAATGAGTGTGATACAGTTCCATTAAGAGTTCCCCGTGCTTCTTTGCGACTAGAATACCGACGTCGTTATCCTCTCTTAGAAAGGGGTGCTGTGTTCGAGTTAATTTCCCCCTTGGTCTCTTTGTGTTATTACATAGTGGTAACCGGAAGGAAAATAAAAAAAAAAAAGAAGTGCAGCTTCGGGAATGAGATATTCTTCAAATTTGTGTGTGTGCGTGATGCTCCCTCATGTCGACGGGACCCAGTGATGATTTTCAATAAGAGGATGATTTTCAATAAGAGAGTTATTGTGCAGCGATATGATTGTGTATTTCTGACGTATTGAAATGCTAAGAATATACAGATAAGTTTATGTTACTTTGATACCGTACTCCTGTATATCGATTTTGTCTTGACTAATCGTAGACATTTATTTTTGTCATTGCTTGTGACTGAATCATAGTAAAAGACTTTGTCGTCTCAATTTAAGACTTTGCGTTCCTACAATATGCTAGCTTTGATTTTGTTGTTGGCCTTATTTTGAATGTATTAAGGAGGCGGCGAGCGTGATCTTTTTCAATTTGTAAGTACGAATCACGAAGGAACATTGTTGTCCAGATTCCTTAGTTTAACGATTAAGTGGTAGTGCTATAAGGACTAATTGATTCTACTAGACTTGGACTATGGTAGATTCTTTTAGGAACATGAAGTGTATGTTGTGAGTTGTTGTTATTAGTGTGATTGTTATTTCTGTTTAGAAGATAAGCTTCTTCTACTTTTTCGCATTTTGCGATTTGTTTCATAAGACACATTCAACTATATCCTTTTTGTTGGTTTATGTATGTTATAAGCTTTTACTTGATTTAGTCTTTAGGATTAGAAGCTTAAGCCAAGTTGTGTTTTTCGGAATTTTTCTACTTTATGTTTATTATACGATCAATTCAACCTAGGTTAAGGTTTTGCATTTTTATGTTCTTTTGACTTTTCACTCAAATATTATAATAAATGTCACTATTTATTCCTAATTACCGTTCCCTGTTACGAGTGTTTTAGCTTTCCACTGCGCATACTCATTTTGCTAATTCCTCACCGTGACAGTTAGTTTGTGGGATTGTTTGTTTGTTTGTGGGTTTGTTTTTAATACAAATCTACAGTTTTATTCCGATCTAGATGAAACTTTGTACACTTGACCTTCAAAGCATGGGGAAGGTCACTGTCTACTTCAGATTTCGGAAAAATAATAATTATCGATAAAAGATCGATATTACTGGCTATAGCAGGGCATATTAATGAAAATATCTCATGCAAGAAAAAGTTTGTGCAACAATAGATATGAACAATGGTGTCTTTTTCAATTAACAATGGTGTCAACACGCAATGCACCAACACAAGGCAGGGATCAACAATATACATCTCATGACCTACAATGAAAGGCAAAGTTTGTGCAATATAGATAAATTTCAATTTCTAACAATGCATAAAATTCCTGTTATTCAGGCTTTTCCTAGAGTAGAGAGTTCTTAGTTCTTAACAATTTCTTGAAAATCTTTAAAAATGATCAGTAACTGGAGATAATGGAGAGTTAGCAGACTATTGATTAAGAGTCGAAAGTCGACAGACGAAGCACTCCTTTAGCTCCGTGTTGTATTGGGCAAATGATAACCAAGTATATAAAAGAATCGGCGATTGCTAGACTACACAAATTGATGAATGGCCATGTTTTGCTTCAAGACATCGAGAGAAGAATGGGAATTGCAACAATATTGGAAAAATACCAAAATTGTTCATTTGTACAAACACAAAGGTGATTCAAACAACATCAAAAATTACCGCCCCATTTCTATACTTTGTTTTCCAACAAAAATTTTTGAATATGCAGTCTGTCAAAGAATCTATCCCACTGTCTCGCCCCATATTTCTCCCTACCAGTATGGCTTCATAAATGGTAGATCAACTCAATCGAATCGCATGGATTGTATACATCTCATTGGTGATGGGATTGCCCAAAACTGTGAGGTTGACCTAATATACATCGATTTTGAGAAGGCGTTTGACAAGGTGGACCATTTCCACATTAAAAAACTTTTACAATTCGGGTTGCATCACTCGCTTGTCAAAAGGTTATGCTCATACCTTACTGATCGAACAAACTATGTTGTCATAAATAACACTAACTCCAAAACCTTCATATCCTCCTCAGGAGTGCCCCAGGGTTCAATCTTAGGACCATTATTATTTCTCCTGTTCATTAATGACATACAAGATGTACTAAACTGATCCTCATTGTTATTGTTTGCAGATGACATCAAAGTGGGCAAAATTATTCGTACTCCTCTTGACTGCTTTGATTTGCAACTAGATCTATACTCTATTAGTTCTTGGTGTATCGAAAATAAAATGTACACAAATGAAAAGTGTCACTCGGTCACTTACTCACTAAAACATTCTCTTCATAGTTTCTCGTACAACCTTAATGGTTCTTCTCTTGAGAAACAAACTACCACAAAGGATCTAGGGGTCTTTTTTTAAGCACAACCTGTCTTTCACCGACCATATAAACCACATTATCTCTAAAGCCTATACGATCTCTTATTTCATTGTTCGCAACTCCACACGTTTCAATAGCACAGAATTTTCTATTTTCTTATTCAACTCCCTCGTAAGACCCGGCTTAGAGTATGCTTCGACCATCTGGTCTCCGTACAATGTTACGTTACAGCAGTGGCTTGAGAAAGTTCAAACTGATTTTCTACGCTCCCTTCTTCACTTATCAAATCAGAAATTTTTTAATGAAAATTTATATGCTACAAACTCTTACCTCAGAGATCACTTTCGTTGTGAAACGCTACTTAACAGATGTATTTATCTCGACGCTTGCTGCTTATTCAAATTATATAATCATATAACCTATTCTGCTACATTTCTCGAGTTCATAAAACTACGCATTCCCAAACTAAACTCAAGAAACACTGATATATTTTATTTACCACTGTTGGGGATTGTTACAATTAAAAGCCACGCGTGCATGCAATAGATATTGAACCATTGTTAATGCCGCGAATCTCGTGTACAATTACCTTTTTTTTCTCTACTATGTTAATAAAATCCGTTATCGAATGTCGTTTTTTTAAGACTGTCGTCTTAATCGTTTAAACTCTGCACAATTCCTACAGGTTATGGGCCCAGCACGCTTCCACTGCGCTCATTAATACATTAATAGTAAACCGATCGAAATAAACGGCTCTCGATCCAACAGGAGATGGCAAATATTATTAATGCTACTCGCATAGAGACTCTATCCAAGGAGAATTACGAAACGTGGATTCTACACGTACAAGCCTTACTCATCAAAAGTGATTTATGGGAATACGTATCCGGAGAACTTCCACAACCAAAAAAGGAAGAGGATTCCAAAGCCCACGCTGAAAGGATACGACAAGACCGAAAAGCTAGATCGGATATTATACTCTCCATCGGCCCTTCAGAGCTGAAACACATCAAAGGCTGCGAAACCTCCAAAGAAGTATGGGACAAGCTCAAAGGTATTTATTCACCAAAAGGCCCTGCTCGGACCATTGTACTTCTCAAATTCCTTTTGAAATTAAAAATGTCGGAAGAAAGTGACGTTCGCATGCATATAGCAGAATTCGTCGACACCGTAAATAAGCTCGCTACTATGGATATCGACATAAATGAAAAGTTGCTTGTAATCATGCTGTTGCTTAGCCTACCAGATAGCTATGAACTTTTCAAATGCACTATGGAGTCACGGGATTCACTACCCGATATTGAAACTTTAAAATTCAAAATCATAGAATATAGTGAACGAAAGGTTGAGCTTGTTAATGAAAATAACAATGTTCTCTACTCGGAACAAAAAATCTCGTAGGAATCAATCGACAAAATTTGATAATGAAAATAATCGTAATCCTTGGAAGAGAAATAAATGCCGATTTTGCAAAAAAATGGGACATAAAGTAGAAGACTGTTTCTTCAGAAAGAGTAAAGAAGGCAAGAAAGATGCCAACCGCTGGCCCCTGCCTACTCACTCGCAGTCAGATGAAAGTAACTAATTCATAAGTGACAGAATGAAAACAGAACAGTGGTGCTTAGATAGTGGATGCACATCGCATATAATGCACAGCGAAAAAACCTTCACAGTCACAAAGCAAGTGAACAGGGAACTGAAATTTGCAAACGGAGAGACGGCCAAACTTGACTTTAAGGGATGCGCACGATTTACGACGATCGTCGATGGTGATACAAAAAGAATCAAACTCAACGACACACTATATGTACCACAACTAAGTGCTAATTTGATGTCAGTCGCCAAGATCACAGATAAGAACTATCGAGTAATATTCACGAAGGCGATAATAAAGGATACTAATGGGAAGACACAAATGACGGCTCTTCGCAAGAACAATCTTTATTTCATTCAAGAGGCTCCTGAATCAGTCCTATCTGTGATGCCTAGCCAAGAATCGTTGATAGATCTTTGGCATAATCGGCTAGGGCATATCAACTCAAAAGACCTACAACTCATGTCGAGCGGACGGATAGTTACGGGTATCCTTTCCACTCTTCGCATCAGAGGTCTCGAGGACTCTTAGACATCATTCACACTGATATATGTGGACCCATGCGTACTCAATTTTGGGGAGGTGCAAAGTACTTCCTAACATTTATATATGATCACAGTCGTTGGTGTGAAGTATACCGAAGTATTCGACAAATTCATGCAGTACAAGTAGTTCGTCGAAACCTTGGCCGGCCGCAAAATAAAAAGTGTTCAATCGGATAATGGCACAGATTATAATAATAAGACTATGAATGATTTCTTCCAAAAACAGGGCATACAACATCGATTTTCTGCACCATATACGCCAGAACAAAACGGAGTAGCTGAACGGAAAAACCGATCGCTGGTTGAAGTGACTCAATGTTTACTAATCCAGTCCGGGTTACCACCTGCATTTTGGGCTGAAAGCGATAGCGACAGCTAATCACGTCCGGAATCGATGCATCTCTAAAAGCCTGAAAGGGAAGACCCCATTCGAATTATGGACCAAAAAACGCCCGAACATTACCTATTTCCGTAAGTTTGGATGCCGCGCTTTTGCCCTTGACAAGTCTTCAAAGAAAGGAAAGTTGGATGCGCGTGCCACCAAAGGAATATTTGTTGGTTATTCTAATACCTCCAAAGCATATCGAATCTGGATCCCGAAGAATAAAAAGGTCCATGTGACACGTGACGTCAAATTCATTGAATCAGAATATGGAAGTGGACAGAAAGAAGTTGCTCCGGAACAACTTCGATCATTTATAGACATTGATACCACAATCAATGGAGAAACCATAATCGGTTCTGATGTTCGAGTTGAACCTCCTTTGTCACACACCCCTGACTTAGAGAGAGACACAACTACAGACACGCCTCCAATTCCTCCACGGAGAAAACTGGTCGACCAAAGAAGATTCGTACTGGAAAACCTGGCAGACCCCCAAAGTCACGAACAGTAGAAGACACTACACTTGGCGAAACGACCTTAAATGAAAACGACAGTACAGAAGAAATACATATGGATTCACAAATCTCCATGATGGCTACGGAAGTGCGACTTTCGGATGCGATAAATGGACCTGATGAACAAGAATGGAGAGATGCAATATACACTGAAATTAAAAGTATAATAGCAAATGATACGTGGGAGCTAGTACCACGAGGAAAAGAAAAGCCAATCGGATCCCATATTATATTAAGAAATAAATATTCATCCGATGGAAAATTATATCGAAGAAAGGCTAGAGTTGTAGCACAAGGATATTCTCAACGTCCTGGAGCAAATGTTTGTAGAAACATTTGCTCCCGCTGCCAGACTTAGTTCCCTTCGAACTGTTATTGCACTAGCAGCAGAAAAGGACTTGAAATTGGCACAACTCGATGTTACAACAGCATACTTAAACAGCTACTTGGACACAACAGTGTACATGGAAATACCGGAACTGTTTAATGAGATGCTGGATAGGATAATTCTCGACCAACCTCAATCTGTTTTGGCGGAAAATGCTCACAAAATGCTAAACCAGTTACAAAATGGAAATTGCGTTTGCAAACTAAAAAAGGCACTCTACGGACTTAAACAAGCAGGTCGCCAATGGCATTTAACACTGAAAAAGGTGCTCTATTCCCTAGGTTACAACCCATGCGGAGCTGATCCATGCGTTTTCACGAACAATGATAGAGATGTTATAATACCTGTTTATGTGGACGATTTTATCATTTCCTATCGGAAACCAGAGAAAATAGAAGCCTTGAAAAATAATCTGCGCCAACACTTCGCCATTAAAGACTTAGATGAAGTGAAGTTTTGTCTGGGTATAGAAATCGACAGAACGGAGAATTCTATACACCTCTCACAAAAGGGATACATCAGAGATCTTTTGAAAAAGTTCAAAATGACAGACTGTAAACCCGCTCATACACTTATTGCGTCGGGGAAATTAGACTTCACTCTAGAAAAAGAGCAACCTGAAGAAACCGAGAGGAAGCCGCCATATCCATACAGAGAATTGATCGGTAGCCTCATGTACCTAGCAATGGCTACACGCCCAGATATCGCTTTCATAGTAAGGCTCTCAGCCAATTCAATGACAAATTCAATAAAAGCCATTGGATGGTTGCGAAACTCTCATGGGAAAGTCATAAACAAAGAACTGTAGCCCTCTCGTCTACAGAGGCAGAATATATGAGCCTATCAGATGCGATGTAAGAAACCATCTACTTGATGAACTTTCTCAACGAGGTCAACCCTTCCCAGACTTCTGAAGTGACCGTGTACTGTGACAATCAAGGAGCTGCTAAACTAGCCAAAAATCCAGTGATTCACAATAGATCGAAGCACATAGACATCAGATATCACTTCATACGTGAAACGTTGTGCAATCAACCTATTGCAGTGAAATATATTCCTACAGAGGACATGTTAGCTGACATGCCGACTAAACCCCTAGCCACTCCCAAGCATCAAGCCTGTTGCGATGGCATTGGACTCAAAAACTTTTCCTATTCAGAGACTTTCAATTGAGAGGGGGTGTTGGGGATTGTTACAATTAAAAGCCACGCGTGCATGCAATAGATATTGAACCATTGTTAATGCCGCGAATCTCGTGTACAATTACCTTTTTTTTCTCTACTATGTTAATAAAATCCGTCATCGAATGTCGTTTTTTTAAGACTGTCGTCTTAATCGTTTAAACTCTGCACAATTCCTACAACCACTGACTAAGAAATGTAGTACAAACAATCTCCCTGTCTATCGATTATGTAAATTAGGCAATATATTCTCAAATTTAGCTGATATTAACTTTTTAAATTATAATGAACATGCAAACTCTTTTTGTTATTACTGATGCTTATTGTAAAATTTTTTGTTTCAATATTTGTTTTGATGTTTCAATTATTTGTTTGTGACGTTATCACGTGTTAAGTAATATATTCATTTTATGATAAACTTGGTCACAGGAATAATAGAAGGTATTATTCAGTTTCTTTATAAGAATAAAGTGATATAAGTGTTTTTGACATAGTGATATATTAAGTCGAGATAATTTAAGATTATAAATTTGGATATTAATCGAAGACACACGATTGTGAAATAGCAGGAGGGGTGGAGCAATGACAGGAAGAGACGTTCTTTTTGAGTTTGAGTAAATATTGTTGATATTAGTCATTGGATTCCTCGATAGATAGATATATTGATTTTTTTTAAGATTTGTTTGTGTCATAGATTTCATATTGTGTTTAAAATCATTATTATTTTAGCGATTTGTTCACTTTGGAACTTGTAAGTTGTGAAAAGGGAAGGAGACCGGATATGTGCGAGGCGATAAATAGGAGAGAGAAACCGAAACTTTTATGAGTACTGGCGAGTCGTTGACAGGGGGAAGCTGAGCGCCCGGGTTGATTAGGGGGGGATGGTCAGCCAAGATGCGCCGAGGCGGCTGCGTAACCTCTGTAGCCCGTCGAAGCCATCAGGTGGCCTCTCTTCCCAAATCTTTGGGGCTCGTACAGGCTCATCAAGTACAGCTGGTGATTATGGGAATAGAGGGACTAAGTTATTAGGTAGTCCAATTATGAGTTCTGTTTTGATGTTGCTAATTGGAGACGGAAATTCTCTGCGAAAACGGTCACTACAAACCTATGTAAATGGCCAAGTAGCTCGTTTAGTCCGATCTCTCAATTTCTTGGTTGGAGCAGGCTCATCACATTAATTAATGAAAAAACCCTTTGGTGTGGGTTGTATCTCTCCTGAACCCGATTAAATGTTGGAACATAATAGAGACTCCCGATTAAGTATTGTGACATAAAAGAGACTCCCGAAATAGATTATTGAAATGGAACTTAGAGAAACGTACGCTAAGTAACATTGAAATGGAACCTGTATGCAATTGATATTCTTCAGAGTCGTCATTTATGATTAGAGTCAAAAATATGGGAATTGGAACCCCGACATTCTTCAGAGCAAATGGAAGCAAGTAACGCGATTTTCGTCAAGCGACAGGCATAATTGGGAATAAACATTGAGAGAAGAAGACAACTACATATTTGAGATCTTCTGTTGAACTTAGTGGGGACACTTTGAGACTTCCAGTGGACTCACTCACTAATCGATCCGGATTATCTTCAGGTGTGTTTTCTGTGCTTCAGTGTGATAAGTGATATAATTTATGGCCTGTTTAACACAAAAGGTGTTTTTGTGCATTAATTTGGATTAAAAGTGATCACAAGTCTGCAGGTGTTTGAACTATGTAATTGTAAGTAGAACTGAAATTTGATATGTTGATCTAATTGATTGTCATGACAAAAGAAAGGTATAATACAGAACTATTTGAGAGAACTTTCTTAGAATTGAGTTTTAACTGATACTATCTCTTTCCTCAGAGCAAATTGATTTTTATTGACATTTATTCACATTTTGCATAATATCTTAGTTATAAGTACTTGGGAAATATTAATATTAACTTTCTTCTTTACAATAAGATCTATCTACTTTCTTTTCACTTAGATTTAAGACTTTATTTAATTTTGTATCTCGTTGGTTTATTTAACTTTGAATAAAAAACATTTATTTGATTCCAAACCTTGCTTTCCTTATTGAAATAAATAAGTCACAACCTGCCATTTTAAAAAGAACCTAACCTATGTTCTTGATTATAAATATTGATCTTGTTTGAGCATTTATTTGGTTGAGCTAGCCGTCTTTGAATTCATTGCATTGGATTCTGGTTTTGAGTTGAGACAAAGGGGGGGGGGGTGGTCCACTCAAACTGATTGAGGTTGCATTGGCACCCATTGTAAAATTATAGAATCAAAGGAATAAGGATACATTGTCGCCACAACGTGAGGCAAAAAAGGCACTTACATTGGAGCCCATTATATTAATTATGAAATCAACGACATAAGGTTACATGTTCTTATATTTGTTTTCCTGTAAGCTGTCATTGGGCATTTCTAAGCCTGTTGCTTGCAATAAATAAATAAATAAATAAATATCAAGTGTACATCTAAAGTAAGATTACGTGAGTAAGACATTATTTAGACTAGCAATGGCGTCCTTGGAGAGGTCCATCCATAGTGTGCCCTTAAAAAATTTTTTTGAATTTTCATTAAGAATTTTTACCATATTAATTGTAGGCGTTCTGTAATGTTTATTTTTAAGATATCCAAAAATTTAATCCAAAAAAAAAATTTTCGAGTCACGCAGGGGTTATCACCTAGCTTATTTGGTAGCACATCAGATCCAAACATTTCATAAAAATACATTTGGACTATATTCTGTGGGAATGTATATATTTTGGAAACTGAGATGCTGATAATGCGATGATTGAACGTTCGTTTCCAAGAATTATTAATAAAGAGCATAAAATGATGATGCAGTGTCAGAACATTAATAATGCAGCGTCTATTGATGAGGCAAAGGAATCGTACGTGTCTCCTTGAATCGCATGACTTTCGGTGTAAATCATGAACGTTTGCCTAAAGCTTGCACCAAACTGTAATCCACCCCTTTGGGTGACTTTCGGTGAAAATCATGAGAGTTTGCCAAATGTGTGGTTCCTTATCAAACGTCCAGAAGACTGGCAAAAATTTATGTGTCTGGAAAGGAAAGAGAAAGAACGAGTATTGGTCAGAGAAACTCTGCAACTAAAACTGTGAAGGCTATATGGGCATTTAAAACATCTGAACAATGGGAGTTTCGAATAGAGCAAAAGCTTCTACGTCAAGGGCAAGAAAAACTTGAGTCTAAAATATCTGGTGATGCTCCTCAGTGATGAGGCAAATCAAGAAGAGTTTAGATAAAGTCACGTTATATCACCTAGAATTCATGTTTTTCGTATTTTACGTAGAATGTATAGTCCCTTTGCTGTGTTCTATTGATTGAGTTATTATTTAAACAATTCGGAGTTATAATTTAATTTTTTGAGATTGTTCTGTTTATCTACAAATTATCCCGGGCAACGCTAGTTTCGCCTATATTAGCAAAAAACTGGATGTTGTTCTAACTGGTAATTCCGGTTAGAATTTTGAAAAAGTTTGTTAAC
>JAHWFO010045591.1:0-29884 GCA_023313115.1 Rhysida immarginata | reverse complement strand
GGTCCTTTTTGGGCGTTGGTCTATTTTTGGGCGTTGGTCCTTGTTTTGGGCGTAGTCGTGTTTTGGGTGTGGTCATTTATGGTCTTTTGGGTGTGGTTTTATTTACATTTGATTTTGATTGCTTTTTGATCAGATTTCCAATTGTGGGTGTGGTCACAGCTGGCTGATGATCTTTTCTTACGAACGAAATGCCCCAGCTCTATGGTTGAAACAACAGAGTTGTTATACAGCAGCAACACAAACAAATCCAAGGTTGCAAATTGGAGATTCCGTACGTACTTCGAAAGTGAAAAACATATTTGACAAAGGCTATCTTCCAAACTGGATCAAGGAGGTGTTTGAGGTTTCAAAAATCATTTATAGAAAACCTGTTGTAAATAAAATTAAAGATTACGATGGCAGCTAGATCTAAGGTGTATTCTACGATCAGGAGTTAGAAAAGGTGAAAAAGCCTGAAGTTTTTAACATTGAACAGATTATTTGCTGGCGCACGAGGCGCGGTGTTCGCGAAGATTTTGTGAAATGGCAAGGTTATTCTGACAGCATGAACAGCTGGGTACAAGAGATAGATATTTTAAATGCTTGAAAAGTGGCGATTGACAGCAGTTGGGTCCGAGTACAGCCACTATGTATGAAGACACTGATTTTTATGTTACGTTGCCATCAAACTCACCTGCTGGTGAAGAAATTCATTCCAATACAACAGCTCATTTTATTACACGACTGTCGACGACGCTACGTTTCCAGGGCCGATGGGAGGTTGGTTTATCGGAAACACATTTTCCAGCCCTCTTCAAGAACACTACAGCTATAAACAACACTTTCGAAATAGGTTTTAAGGATGATCTCATAGATGAACAAGTCGATTTCAACATTGTTTCACCAGTAAGAATTCCGACACTCCAGTCTTTCATAATCGAACTTGAATTGGTGTTACAAGCGTATTTGAAAGATGTTCTTTTTTACCATAACACTTCTTTAGACCAAAACATCACCATGAATTTGCCTCTGAATGTCGGGATTCGCTTTAACACTCCCGAATTCTGTAAGGTGTTCAATGTTTCGCCAAATATATTCTACGAGGACCGTTTCTCTGTACCAAAAAATTGTTGAATTTAGGAGTACCAAATTGCAAAGTAGGATAGCAGCTATAGATTTTCTAAAAGATAGTTTTAGAACGGCTGGTATCGAGACAAAGATGGTTAATGATTTTGTATTGTTTTCGGGGTCCTCAACACGGTTCATTGAATTCCCAGCAACTGTCAACATTTGATTTATATCTGAAAGATTTCTGAACAAGAAATTGAAAACACCTATTACTATGCCCTTAAATGACACAGATGACGGGTTTATTAGTTGTTATTTTTTATCCATCTGACACTCCAGAACAGTGCATCTTAAAAATTCCCGAAGGGTATTATGATAGTCGTAGGGATGTTGTTGAAGCACTCTGTAGATTCCATTGAAAGAACAGGCTTTTTACAAAATCAATCTCACACCTAACAAATGTTTTCATTTCAAATGCACAGAAGGACGTTATATTAGTTTTAGCGAGGGTCTATGTTACACTTTGGGTTTACCAGCTGAAATTTCCGACTTGGAGCTCGTTATTGGTGAGGGTTCAACACCAATAGATCTTACACGTGGCATACATGGTTATTTTCTGTATACAGACATCATACAACCGCAGGTTGTGGGTAACACATTCGCTCCGCTCCTACGAGTTATTCCCGTTTCACATGCCAGACGAGAAGTGATTTATCAGGCTTTTCATTCACCTGACTACTTTCCCTTAAGTAAAAACGTCATAGACACGATTGAAATCGCGGTTCATTCAGACCATGGGAATTTGCTCTCGTTTTTAACAGGCAAAACCGTAGTGAAATTACATTTTCGTAAGAAACAACGGTAGTGCGAGGTTGATTTCTTTTTTCTCTGCTCCTCAACTACTTCAAGATGCATATTCCCTATCATCCGTACCAAGAAGGAATCTCGCGTTACTATTTAAACCAGAGAGGGAATGGCTTACCAGTGTTTAGAGGGTCGGCTTTCCAGAGAGGCAAAGAGATTGGTTCAGTATTTTCAAATCTGTTTCGCTTTGCAACACCTTTACTCAAATCCATGGGTAAGATTCTCAGTCGACATGCCCTAAAGGGCAGTGTTTCCGTTTTTAATGATGTGATACACGGTCAAAATCTCAAACAGTCGTTGTCATCACGAATGAAAGAGGCTGGAGGTAGTGCCCTACAGAAATGGGTGCTAGAGTTCAGAGAGGCAGGGGGCATGTTAAAAAAAGAAATTCAACATTCCCTACTCATTCACATGTAAAACGGCCTAGTGGCAACAGCTTGGAGTCCTTTCTAAAGAGTGAACACAAACGAAGAGGTCGAGTGCAGTGTTCAAAAAGTTGAAAAACACGCAAAAGAAACAGAAGAAGAAGAGGAAGAAACAGAAGAAGTCAACAAAAAGACCTGCAAAATTACGTTCTAAGCCCATTTTAAACATACGACATTTATCATCAGTTTTCGCCTAATACATACGTAATCATGACATCAATGATAAACCAGCTGAGCACTGAATGTCTCAACAGCGATCTCGACATTTTTTCTATACCCCACACGAGCGGTCAACAGGAAAAACGACACGTTACAGGATACAAACCAACAGCCATCATCAGCCAAGACGGACCTATTGAATTCTACGTACCTTGTAGGGCAGATTTTTACACGGATCTTGATCAAACTACATTATGCTTAGAAGTCGTTATCAACAAAAGAGATGGACAGTTGTTACCAGCTGGTGATAAAACAGGTCCTGTGAACCTTTTCTTACATTCTCTATTTTCACAAGTCGACTGTTATCTAGGTAATACGTTAGTTAGTCATAATAATAACTTATATTCTTACAGAGCTTATTTTGAAACTTTTTTGAACTATGGTCAGACTTCTAAACAAAGTCAGCTCACAACAGCTGGGTATTGTAAAGACACGGGCGGTAAAATGAACTATTCTGATGATACAAACAACGGGTTTAAGTTACGTAAAAAACTCGCACGAGACGGCGTTTACTACATGGAAGGCCCTCTCCATTTAGATATCTTTCGTCAGTGTCGATTGCTGCAAAACTCTACGGATTTTCGTCTGAGGCTTTACAGAAGTAAGCCCTCCTTTCATCTGATATCTGATGTAGTTAATCCTAAATATCAGATTACAATCCGAAAAGCAACGCTGAATGTTGAGAGAGTTAAAGTTAACACAGCCACACTATTAGCACATGCAAAGACTCTGCAAACCACTAACGCGTTTTGCCAGATCGGACGTGTTGAAATGAGGTCAGTGAGTATTGCTACTGGTACTAGAAATCACGTCATACAGAACTTAATTACTGGTCAGATTCCCTCCCGGTTGATTTTTGCATTTACATCGAGTGAAGCCCAGAAAGGTTCTTTTACTTCAAACCCATTCAACTTTCAACATTTCAATCTATCTTTCTTCTCCCTCTCATTGGATACTCATGCAATTCCTCTAAACCCTCTGACACCGAATTTTTCTTCAGGGGCATACTTGAAATAGTTTGTTCATTCCATGAAGGCACTTGGGATTTGAAAAGAAGACAGAGATGTAGACATCAGCCAGTTCGATTACAGTTCTGGTTACACATTTCTGGCCTTTGATCTTTCAGGGGACAGGAATTATTATACATATAGATATATCCTTATATGTAACGGTAAGTTAAGCGTTGAAGTTCAGTTTTCCGAACCTTTAGCTAATTAGTTGAACCTGATTGCTTATTGTCAATATCAGAATCTCCTGGAAATCAATAAAGACAGAACCGTGAGCTTCGATTTCACGAATTAAGGTCGATGGATACGCAAGAGCTATGGAGGGCCCTCGAGAGAGATCCATTTACATGTACTTTGGCAAGAGGTGTTTTCCCGTCGGATTTGGTACTTCGACTAAAACCCTGTTCACCCATCTTTACTCATTGCTAATACGGATGATTCCAGTAAGCCAGGTTTGCACTGGGTGGCGTTTTTTTTATACCGTCCAGCAAACAAGCATACATCTTTGATTTTTTCGGAATGCTTCCTTAACCACAATTCCAACCGTTCATGTTTATGCACGCGGAAAAATGGATCTACAACACGAGAATAGTGCAATATCAGATGTCTGACACCTGCGGTCATCACTGTCTACATTACCTGAAATTAGCAGCCAGGGGTTATTCTACGGCAGACATTTGAATAACATTTATACAAATGAACTGCTTTTAAACGACTTACTCGTGAAATGTGAAATCATCCAAGACGAATACACTAGCGACTCTGAATTTAATACCTGTCAAAAGTCCAAATGGAACCAATGTTGCAAACCATTAAATTACTGTTTAATTATTCTAATTATTATTATTTGTTTTATTCAATTTCTTATATACATTTGTCAAATAAACTTTTCATATTCAGATTAAATAAATAAATAACTAAATAAATAAATAAATAAATTACACAATAGTAGTATAGCACCACTCCTGGCAGAAAGGGGGGAAGCGCGTGCAACCCTTTTCTACGTGTTTAAAGGGTTAAAAGGTGCTAAAGGATTAAATTTCCATCGATTTTTGATTTTTTTTCGACATTTTTAATGGGTTTGGATTGATTTTATCGAATATTGGATTGATTTTATTGAATTTTAATGGGTTTTGATTGATTTTATTGAATATTAATGAGTATTGATTGATTGATTGACAGGTGTTACATACCAAGTACCCAAAGGGTTGATTGGAATTTCATTCCGAGTGGCCAAAGGCGTTGGTTTGTATCCAAAGGGGTTGACAGGTTTTTGATGGATTGTGGGTGTGGTTAATGATGGATCCCAAAGGGTTGATTGGAATTTCATTCAGAGTGGCCAAAGGGGTTGTTTTGGTATCCAAAGAGGTTGACAGGTTTTTGATGGATTGTGGGTGTGGTTAATGATGGATGGGTTCTTGTTGCATTAGGCCCCAAAAAAAGGGTTATCCATCGAAATTTGGGTGTAGGGGGTGGTGGTGAAAAAAGCTGGCCCGTCACATTACTTTTTTACCTAATTACTAATTTTCTATTGTGTTTAGAATCACCGGACTTTTTTTATTTTTTTCGTTGAATACTCTTCCTAATTAACATTATTGATTCAAGGTGCTGAATCAATAATTCAAGGTACTTACCGCTCAGGTTACCAAAGGGTTTTTTTATTGTCAGTGACCAATGGGTTACCGGTGTAAACTTCAAGGTGTTTTCTTCCAGTGAGCCAGGATGTTACTTACCATATTTGTTACCCCCTTTATCCCGTTAATTAAATTATCCACAATTTTTTTAAAAAATTTTTTAAACATTTCCAAATTTTTTTAAAATAATTTTTTGTCAATTCCAAAATTATTCAAAAATTTTTATTCAAAAGTCCAGTTTTTTTCAAAATTAAGTTAATTTTACGCTAATTTTTTTTCATTTAAAATGTTCATCATTTCCAGTTTTTTTATCAAAATAATTTATCATCATTCCAAATTGATTCAAAATTTTTTATTATTAATTCCAAAATTCTCTTTTTTTTTTTATTAATTAATTGGATCCAATACGTCCATCCAGGGCCTGTATGGCCAGAGGCCGACGAGTTGGGTCCCTGGATGGACCTGGATTCACGACTGCCGTATGATGTTCACAGCAGCCGGGGGGGTAAAGATTGGCTTTCACGGATGGTCACCCATCCAGTGACGAGCCGTGCCTGACGTAGCTTAACTTCACAGAAGTTGTGTTTTTAGTGAAAGCCCACCAGGCCACGGCCTCCCCAAAACAAATTTTTCAAATTTAGTTAAAAATTAATTCAAATGTCATTAGGTGTTTAAAAAATATGCATTGACACACAGTACAAGTTTTATTTTATTTTTTATTTTAATAAAAATAGACTCCATCGATTGCACATTCAGGAAAATATTCTAGTTCCAAAAGTCGGGCTACTACACTCACAGCTGAGCGAGTACAATAATTTTCACTTAGTTTATTAAATATTGGGTTATGCGATCCCTCTTCAGGTATTGGGTCAATCAATGTTTCTGCATCCTGAATAGTAACTTGAAATAGCTGACTTAACATTTTACATTGATCTATTCCATAACCATAAATTGTTTCAAATTCCTTTTTCATTGTTCAATCAATGATGCCAGTAGCGAATAGGGTACGTATCCGGCAAAGATTGATTTTATCCCGGGGATCGTGTAACCCATTTCTTTTATTCTTAGCCAGTCTACATAAGTTATGTTAATTTCATTTGTTGGTAATAAGAATTTATAGTACTCTCCAACCCGTTTCAGTCTCACATCTAAATCATATATCTCCTCTTTCTCCATTAAACGAAGATTATACACACATGATGTTGAAATCGTCTTTACAAGGATTTCTCCACTGCTCAGATAAATTGCATTCAGATCCACAGCGACTCCTATTACTTTTAAAATAATAAAACTCTGATTACTCTGTGCGTTCTAACTAATTCTCTATAAGTTTCTATAAATCATTCAAATACATACTTTTATCGTTACTTGTTGAAGTCATCTTCGCTGAAAGCTGTTTGCTACTCGCTGTCTAGCACTCATCTACACACTAAAGACTAAGACTGCAAATGACTGTCTAACTGGTGACCACGTTCACTCATTCCATTACCCCCACCACCACCACCCTCAAAATGTTAATAACAAAAAAACTTTTTGCTCCCAGCTATCCCTTATCCGAGGTCAGGGCTGCCCCTACCCCACTTTTAGGTTAATCTAACTTATTATTCGCTTTAAAGACTTATTTTTTAACACATATTTTTAATGTTTAATTATTATTATTATTATTACAAAAATAATCTCTCTCTAATAGCATAGCTACTGCTCGCGCAGACGTACAACAGCCGTAATCTTGGTTATTTCTAAAAATCGGATTGTGAGAGTCGTCCTCAGCCATCGGTATCACCAGCTTCTCAGCATCATGTACACGCACTTGTAGCAGCTTACTCAATATTCGGCATTGTTCAGTGCCGTAACCGTAGAGTTTATTAAAAGCGTTTTTCCAATGGTTAAGCTGTGGTGCTAATTGTGAATAAGGCACTGCATTATAATATACGCGATTATAGTTCATCTTTTCCTTTTTTATTCTTTTCCAATCTTCGGCAATTATGTTAAGTTCATCTGTTGGTAATTGGAAATTGTAGTCTGCTCTCACCCGTCCGCCTCTGTGTTCAACGTAATCTCTATCATTATTATTTAATAGCTTGTGATTATAAATTGGTACAAACGTAATCTCCTTAACAAGTATTTCTCCACTGGTTAGATAAATGGCTTGTAGATCCACAGCGATTCCTAATACTTAAAAAATATATAATAATAAACTCTGCTTACTCTGTGCGTTCTAACTAATTCTCTATAAATTTTCTAAAAATTCATTCATATACATACTTTTCTCGTTACATGTTGAAGGCATCTTCGGTGATGGCTGTTTGCTGTTGGCTGTCTCGCACTCATCTACACACTAAAGACATGCAACTGACTAACTGCTCCCCCCACGCTCACGCATTCCATTAACCCACATCCAAACCCCCTCTTTATGTTTAAAAAAAATAAATGAACTTCTGCTCGCTGATGTCCCTTAGCTGAGGTCATGTCTACCCCCACCCCCACTTTTTTTTTTTTTTACCACTTAGGTTACTTGCTTCCTTGTTTTATACTTTATAAAAAAATTTTCCATTATGCTTTCTTCTAACTTTCAGACTTTCACGTCTTTTCATTGTTTTTAATTTAATGTTGTTTTGTTATCCATTAAGGTTAACATTATTTTCACAATTTCTTCATGTCTATTCATAAAGTGCAATGATAATAATATTATTATGATTATTAACCATATACACATATTTTGCATTAAGTTCGTCTTTGACCCTTCAAATGGTTTATCATCCATCGTGACTGTTGAATAGTTTACAAAACTGTTTTGTTTCTTAATTTCTGATGGTAATAATTCTTAATTTCAGCTGGTTAGAATTCTTTTCTAAAATCTTCTTGGTCATTGACATAGTTTAAAATACATGTTTTCACTTCACATGTTTCAGCGCATCTGAGTCAATCTGATTTGGACTGTTAATGTCATTCCATCGGTTTCAGACGTTTGTTTTAAATTTTAGAATAATTTCTACCCATTTTCTAAATGTTCTTTGTATAAAACTTCTTATATTAAAAAAAAAATGGTTGACTCATTCAACACATTAATACATGTTTATCATGTTTACCCCCCACTCTTGTTACATCATGACCTACATTTTATAATCTCAACTGGGGGTGGATCTTTCATTTTTTATAATTTCATATGGGTGGGTTTTATCATTAATGATGTCTTTCTTGCTCTTATTATTGGCTTGCTTAGAGATTGACATTTTTATGCTGACACGTTACTGGTAAAGACGTTATAATGTTATGTTAATTAACATGTTAATGTATGTTAAAAAAATGTTTAAATACTGGGTTTTTGACTCGCTTAATCACTGATTCACCTTTCAGTAATCATTTCATTCTTCCAAGTTTTTCTCCGAGATTTTCTCCAAGCTTTTCGCTACCACCAGCATCACCATCAACGTTTTGATCAGTAAGTATATTTTTAAATTTTCTCAATTTTTACTATCATTCTACCTTCCAAAGTTTACTTTTCATATTTATTTTTCTCTCTCTCTCTCTTACTCTTTTGGGTTGTTTTCTTTAGTGGCATCCTTTAACTCAATACCATCTTCATCGTCCTCTGCTGCGTCTAACGCTGTAGATACCAACCCGGGTTTCTACAGAGAGAGACCGCATCAACCTTCAACACCAGTACGCATTTTTCTTTTTTCATTTTTTCCTATCTTTATTTTTCTTTTTTTAATTCCCTTTTTTTTTATATCGTGTTAGAGTCACCAGTGACTCAATGCACCAGTACGAAAGTCGAGGCAGGGGATTTCATTAGGGTTGAGCCAGTTAGTAATTTTGTTACGCATTTTATTGTTTAATGGTTGATTGTTTTGTTTTTTTTATTAATTTTCCCTTTATATTTTTAGCGCCGCAAACCCTTGCATTATACGGCTGACGACGGGTCCGAGATACCGAGATCACCGACACCACCAAAAAGACGGCATTCGCCATCGCCCCCTCCTTCGTCACCTTCAGATCCAGAGCAGCTGTCGGGGGTTTTCAAACACAATCGTTTTGACACCCCAACGTTTGACGATCTTTTCACAGCTGTTCAAACACTACCAGGCGGAGAGGGGGGTAGTGGTGACGAAGGATTCGAGGACCCTGAGTATCGTGTAAAACACGAATGGCCCCTGCTGCGAGAGCATGTTAAACCCGTAAGTTTTTATTTACACTTTTTACCTAAATACTCTAGACTTCCTTTTTTTTTTAATAATTTCAGGCTCTGATAGGTATTTTCTCTTTCTCTCTCTCTTTTCTTCCTTTTCTCTACTTAGCTCCAAAGTGGGAAGTGTATACGATCCGCATTAACTTATTGAATAGTAATGTTAATAAATTCGGGCCTTTCACCCGTGGTATAAAGGATCTGACAGATGACGTTATTAAAAAACGCAGTCATAATTTTAAAGTTCTTGATGAATGCTATGCTGCTGCACAAACGAAACTGGATTCTATTTTAACTGAATTAACACGTTTGGAAAAAATTCATGTCTATGTTGAAGTTAAAGTTTTTGAAAAAGGGATTGTGTACAGGCAATGTCTTAACTTTCGTCTTCTCATGTATGTTGGTCCTTCAAGGTTTTGCAATCGGCTTTTTTCTTCCTCCTGTTTTCAATTTGAAAGGACAGTTTCTAAACTCAAACGTACTGGCTTTCGGTATCAAACGTTGTCAGAACTTTTTGAACCCGAAGATTTGAATGGCTATGCACTTGCAGTTGAAAAGGTTTTGACAAATTGTGATACAGCAGATAGTCATTTCGTTTCCTGTCAATCTTATCACTTATTTAAGGCTGCAAAGAACGTTCAAGTGATCCTAGGTTCTTTCCATGTTTACGAACGTGATTTTTACACCGATAAGCAACTCGTGCTAGAAGAAGAAATTGATGATAATAATTCAACAAAATTCAACAAAATTCAAAATTCAACAAAATTCAACCTCGTTTTATTAAAACAAAATTCCAGGGGGGAATATTTTATTTCTTTATCGAGGAAGAAGAAAACGAACACAACGTTTTGTTTCAAGTGCAATCAATTTAAGGAAATTATAGACAGATTGGAGGAAATCTATAAAATTGCAATCAACGAGGCACCCTTAATCCCTAGTACATCAATCTGTCCTATTAGATTGATAGATTTTCAAGTTAACGATAATGCAGTTATTACAATTAACTGCATTTACAATAAAGGGGTGATTCGTTTTTTTATTTACAAAAATCGGATGTCGCATAACGAGAGGGCACTTTCATTATCGCGTGCAGAGGTCTATTTAATCCTTCATTTCTTTCCACCGTTGTATCATTGTGTCTAAACTTTACTTTTTTTTTTCATCTTTCCTTTCTTTGGTTTAGTCAGTTTTTATTTTACTTTTTTCTTTCATCATCTTAATTATTTTTAACTTTTCTTTTCCACCTTTTAAAATGTCTTCATCCTCTTCTATCGATTCTAACTCTCAGCAATCCAGCCCTCTCAATCTCTGTATTTATGAAGAGATTCTTTCTGGGTCTTCTTCTTCTTCTATTCCTTCTTCAACCCAACCTCTTAATCTCTGTGTGCGTGATGAACTACGTTCATCGCAAAATGCTTTATACCCTTTGACGGAGACAGAACCTTTAAATTTGTGTATGTCAACGCAACCTCTCTCAACAGATCGCAACCATTTGCAGAGCTCGACGAGCTCAAATGATGAGAACCCTACTCTACCTTCTTCTCCTATTCCTTCTACATCTACAAACCCTAGTTCTCCTCAACCACCCCGCAAAATGAGGCGTATGGATAGGAGAATGCTTTCCCTTTCGTTTCAACGTGGAGGAGGTAAATCCTCACTCACGACTGCCCCTCCACCATTATCATCATCAACCTCTTTCAACACTACTCAGAATCCACTTACTAATCCTACCCTGTCTTCTGCTACCCATTCAGCTACAGATGTAGCTGCTCCTATTGCTTCAACATCATCAGCTTCAACTCGTGGTTCTCTAAATGATCAACCGTTAACAGACTTCGATTCATACTTTACTTTACGAGAATTAGGCACATGTCATTCTCGCAAATATAATGTGGAATCAACCACATACGAGATGACATTTTCTTGTAGCTTAAATTTAGTGCCTTTTGCAAGCGTTCCTGATATGCTAAGGTCTATTTTTGACCGGTTATTCCAGCGCATTTTACAGGAACGTAGATCTTTTTATGACCACGCTCGCATTGTAATCAAAGCACCTTCTCTGAACAATGCTATCAATCTTAGGTTTGGCCTAATTGATTCATTTTCAGGTCAGATGGTGCTTGATACTTTGCAAGCTGTCGAGCAGTCACGGAGTGGTCTGTTGACAGATGATCAATTAGATATCCACGTGGTTTTACTCCAAAGACCTATTCCCGCTTCTTGGGGTAGTAGCATCACTCGCAAATCAGTAATACTTGCTGACCACCTGGCTTGTTCAGGCTCGGTCGTCCGTATTCAAAACACTGATGAGCTCTGTTTACCTCGTGCGTTAGCGGTTGCAATGGCCTGTGCAGAGAAGGATGCAGTCCTTGAGGTACATAAAAATAACCCCGTTCTCATTGAGGCTTGCGTTAAGGGGTATAAAGCATCATGTGATGGACATAATTCGTTTCAGAAAAATGCTGCCCTAAAGTTATGCGAAGCCGCAGGTTTAAACCCCTCGAACCCTGGAGGTGTTGAATGCCTGGATAAATTCCAGGCATTACTTCTCGGTGATACGTATGTCAATAAATTTGAAATCGTAATACATACAGGTTCATCGATAAACGAGATATTTTACCCCCAGCATTTTGTAGAACCTAAACCTAAACACACACTGCATTTATTATTAACAAACAACCATTATGACGTCATTACAAGTCTGTTTGGGTTCTACAGAAAGAGAGGGATTTGCCAGTGCTGCGGGGTAGTTTTCCACGGTTCGAGGAATAAAAAACACCATATTTGCGGGGGACGCTGCTCGTACTGCGGATCACAACATCCCCGTTTGTTAAAGGACGAGTATGTTCACTGTCCGCTGTGCGAGCGTTATTTTAAGGGTGAACAATGCTACAGGTCTCATCTCAACCCCAAAGACAGCGTTAAGTCATGCTTTACGCATAAATGCTGTCTTGTAAAAAAATATTTGAAACCCAAAAAGGGCATAATTGTGATGCAAACCAATGCATTCGGTGTAACGGTTTGCATGAACCAGGCTTCTGTTAAGTTTTAACAGGAAAAGAAAGATCTGCAAATCAAAATACACAGCGCCCTACTACTACTACTACTGCATCTACTTCTTCTGCTTCTACTTCTTCTACCTCTACTTCTCAAAACGATTCGTTAAGATTAATTTTTTTTGATGTTGAAACGAAGACTTGAGCTTCAGGGGAATTAACACCAATCCTGGTTGCCATGAGCTACCAGGATGAGTCTGGCTCTTTTGTCCAGCGTGTTTTTAAGGGAGTAAATGCCATGGCCGATTTCCTCGAGTTTTTATTTTCCAATCCGTCAAGGCGCAATAGAAAACATTCGCATGTTTTTAATTTTGCGATTTCAACAGTATTCGCACACAACTTACGGCAATTTGATGGTTTATATGTGTTACGATACTTGTATGAACAAAGTATTAAACCACATGTCATCTTCAAAGGCTCGAAAATTCTCTTCATTGAGGTGAAGGAGATGAAGATACGTTTTATCGATTCGTTCTCGTTCATCACCCTCCCCTTAAGAGAATTTCCACGAGCCTTTGGATTGACAGAGCAAAAGAAAGGTTTTTTCCCATATAAGCTTCTCAATGAGAACTGTTCCTATGTGGGTCCACTTCCTGATCAGGAATATTTTAACCCCACAGAGATGAAAGAATCATTACACGAAGAATTTGTTCTCTGGTATTCTGAAGAAAAAAAACGCGTTGTCGGTACCGATTGGTGTCTTATGGATGAGCTTAGAGATTATTGTCTCAGTGATGTCGTTCTTCTAAGAGATGGGTGTCTGAAATTTGCAGAAATCATGAACCCATTCACGTATGACATCACTATAGCTGGATTCTGCAATCGGGTACTGGAGAACGTTATCTGGATAAACACTCTATGGGAATTATTCCATGCTATGGTTACGCGAATAGATCGCGTCAGAGTTTGAAAGCTCTGAAATGGTTAGCTTGGGAACAATCAAAAGTTCCAAGTACGCGCATACGTTCTGCGTTAAACAGATGGGAAAGACGCGTTGGACCTTACTATTTAGATGGTGTTGATGAAAGTCGAAAAATCGTATTCGAATTTTTAGGCTGTTATTATCACTCATGTCCAAAGTGCACTGTATCAACTGCACGTAGCGTTAATACCAACCTAACTAGCGCAGAAAATTTCCAGCATACATTAGAAAGACTGCCTTTCTAAAACACGAGCTTCCTGACTACACAGTTATATGGGAATGCCAGTATGAGAATGAACTGAAACATAACAAAGAAATGGCTGTATTCTGCAAACATTTTAAAGTAGAACAGAGACCATTTATCATGCCCCGTGATGCCTTCTACGGAGGATGCACCGAGAATTTTTCGGGCGGTATTACAGAATCCACAGAGAGAATGCGTCTCTCCTATTTAGATTTCACATCTTTATATCCCTTCGTGAATAAGCATGCAGTCTATCCGAAAAAACATCCGGAAGTCATCACGGCCGATTTTAACCAGGCCCCTAATGCCTATTTCGGTCTGATTAAAGCAACCGTGTTGCCTCCTCGAGATCTTTTTATTCCAGTTCTACCCTACAGGTGTGCAGGGCGTCTTTTCTTCCCTCTATGTAGGACTTGTGCTGATACTCAGTCAGCCGAATTGTGTCAACACAACGAGGAAGAGAGGGCGTTAACAGGTACCTGGTGCAAGCATGAATATTACAGGGCGCTCGAGGAAGGCTATACAGTTGTTGAAATTTTCGAAGTATGGCATTATAAAGAACGCTTTGTCTACGATAAGCTTACTGGGGAAAAGCACTTCTTTAGCGAGTATGTAAATGCATTTATAGGGGGTAAAATCGAAGCCTCTGGTTGGCCTGCATCCGCAAATACGCCTAGCGAGCGCCAGGCATTCATCAACCATGTCCGTGAGCGAGAGGGGATCGTGTTGGATCCTGGAAAATTTCAAAAAAATCCAGGTCTGCATAGCAACTGTAAATTAGCATTAAATAACTGCTGGGGTTATTTGGATTTTGATGAAAGTAAAAAAAAAACCCACAGTGTTTGTCGATACCTACGCAGAGTTTTACAGGTTATTCAACACGCCCTCTATCGAAGTCACGGACTTGGACATTGTCTCTGAAGAAATTTTACTCATGACGTACAAGTCAACCCATCCTACCGTGCACATAAAAGGGAACATAATTATAGCATCGTTCGTGACGTGCTATGGCAGGATGGAGTTGTATCGCGTCATGAGTATAATTGGAAAAAATTTAAAATATTCGGATACAGACAGTGTCATTTTTCTCGAGGAAATCGGCCGTGAATTATTACCCAGAGGGAGTAATTTGGGCGAGTTATCGGACGAAATTATTTCGATATTTGGACCGAATGTATATATTAAAAAATTGATTGTAGCTGGGGCTAAGAATTATTGTTTGCATTACTCGAACGGTACAACCGAACTCAAAGTTAAGGGCGTGACGCTCACACGTAGTGCAAACGAGATTTTAACACCAGCTGCAATTGAAGAGCTCGTTCGAGGCATGGGTTTGAATAAGACCTCCTCCCTCCAAATCCCCGTTTCATTTAATCTTGTGCGTAATAAGAATAAAGCCACAATTTTTAATAAACCATTTTTAAAAACTTACCAGTGCACCAATGAGAAAAGGTTTACAAGAGACGGAGACCTTAGTATTAGTTACCCTTATGGTTATATTAATTTTTAATCAACCATAGCTTATTGTAAAAATTGCTGTAAATATTTTTATTTATTATTGTATATACTTATTCATTTGTAAATATTTACAACTATTCTAGTCCTCAATGTTCAATTCTATTTAATTTTACCATTCAAAATTTATATTCTATCAAATTATTTAACTTTCTAGTCCTCAATGTTTTGTTCTATTTAATTTTTGCATTCAAATATTTGTATTTATCAACTTATTTAACTTCATAATATTATATTAATTTATTCCGTCACCTAATATTTTGTATTTAATTTCAAAATTCAAATTAAATTATATATATATACTTATTCACTTGTCATTTGCATTCTTTCGAATTTTTTAATAAATTTAAAATGTTAAAATTCAAAAAAAAATAATAATAATAAAAATTTATATTACTTATTATAAATTAAAAAACAGTATTAAACTAATTAAAAATTTTAAAGATAAATTCAATTCAAAAGTTACATTCATGTCATTTAATAAAAGTTCGAAGAATCGTGAGTAACAGAAGGAACTTTGCTCCGTGTGCGTTATTTATTTATACTGCATTATAGAGATAAATACATCGGTAAAGTTCACACAATACTTTTCGGGTTTAATAGCTGGTCCCTCCGCAAGTGGCAAGACAACCATTCTGTCAAATTTGTTAAAGTATAGAGATGAAATGATGGACCCACCTCCCACGGAAATAATATACTGTTACGGAGCATTAGTTCCACATGTTGTGAAAAATTTAAATCTATCCAACATTACATTTCATGCAGGGATTCCCGATGAGAAAATGATTCACGAACGAATACCCGTACATGGATTGTTAATTTTGGATGTTTATTAAATGAAATAAAAAATGCTGAAATTATCGAAAAAATTTATAAAAGATGCAGTCACCATCTCAATTTCTCCGTTTTATTATTAACTCAAAATCTATTTGCACATTCAAAAATCATACATACTATAAGTTAAATACCCAGTACATTTTTCTGTTAAAATCGCCTCGAGATGTCGGTCAGATACGTACTCTTGCTTCGCAAACAGGGAATGGTTCCTTACTTATAGAAGCATTTAAAAATGCAACGCAAGAACCTCATAGTTATTTATTATTAGATTTAACACAAAGCTGTCCTAACATAATTAGACTACGGAGTAAAATTTTCCCGCATGAAAAACCTATTACCGTATATGCAAATAAAACGCATGTTTAAAATACATTGGCATTCATTTTTCATCAAGCATTCACCGGGAGTAAACAGCCACGATTCCGTTAATTCAAAAGCATCGTCATTTCCTCGGGGCATTAAAAAATGCTAGCCCTAAACAACGGAAAAAATTACTACAACATGCATCGTTATATCAAGTAAAATCTCTTTGTGAGATTTGCCATAACATCGTACATCATAAAGTCACGTGGACACCGCAAGTAAAAAAGCATTTGAGGAAGATAAAAGGCCTAGCACATAAAAAAATTTCATTACGTTTTAAAAAAGCTTATCTGATTCAACACGGTGCTGGATTCTTATTGCCTTTATTATTAGGCAGCGTTGCAGGTCCGATATTGAATAAATTAATACGTTAAATATGCAGAAATACGTGTTATTACCGTCGCATGAATACCAAAGATTAATAAATCATTTATCAACAACTCTTACTACGACTAAACCTAACACTAACGCTGAACAACATGGCGATTGAAGTGAAACAAAAATGTCGGAGCGAGAAAAACGACTGGATAAAAAAATGAACGAAATCTTAAATTCTCATACTATGAATGCGCATCAAAAACTAGAAAATTATCTCGACACGTTACAGAAATATCTGTACGAAAAGAAACGCGAAGATGTTGATCAGAAGGAACAAAATCAAACGCAACAAAGAACTCACCCTGATCAATTATCGCCATTATCGTCTTCACCTGAATCGCCCCTGTCAAATCGAATTCCTCAGCAACTGTTTTACACACCTGACATTCAGCGAACGCCATCGCGAATACAAAAACGAATCCATGAATTTGCCGACAACGATGATGATAAACCATTATCCATTCTACTGGCTCGAACTTCGCGACAAAAACGTCTATTAAAATTTTTACATAACTATCCTGAATTCATAACGTGGGATTCGCATGGAGCTGTAAAAATAGGCGGGAAAATTCTACGGGGTTCACACATTTCAAACTTGATCGATGACGCAGTTTCACCATCAGCCAATCAGAAGGACCCTCCTATTGGACAAATACGTTTTATAAAAGCGCTTCAGGAAATGGATGTTCCAAGAGAATTAATTGTAAATCCGATGTATCATTCACAGGAGGGGAGAGGAAGGAGTTTTAACAGCGCTATAATTAAACAAGATGTAACAACGCACCAGGAATTCGTTGGATACCATACAAATAAATGTAAAATTTTAAAAAAATATATAAAATGTAAAATTCTGAATAAAAATTTGTATTTTAAATGAAATAAATCTTGTGTCTATGTAATTATTTATTTATTTCATTACAAATATTTTAATTATTTTATTTATTTATTTTGTTTACTTATTAAAAGAATAAAAAATAAAAATAAAAATATATTTATATATAAAATTTAGTAATTTATTTGTAATTTAATTAACTCTTTGAAATTTTATTTAAAAATATTTTATTTAATTAAAATAAAAACCTGTAATTAATACAGACAAATGAAATACTGTATATTTTAAAAAATTTATTCTTGGAATAAGGAATACAGAATAAATACATGTAATAAAGGAATACAAAAAATTAAGCATGGTCAGGGAATTTTTTAAAGGACAACAACTTTGACTCCATTTAACATTTTGGCATAAATCCTTATTATTATTATTGTTAATTGCTAATTCATCGTAAATTAATTCACATTTTACGATGAAATCATTGAGAAATAGATCGTCTGAATAAGTACAGTTAATGATGTCGTGCATCGAATGTCCTCGGGCAGCAAATTTTAGGAAATGCAAACAATGATGACCACATGTAGCATCAGATGGATGTTGTACTAATTTCGTATTGTAGACCCAATTTTCAGCCTGCCTGTACATGAAATTATGGAATTGGGTATGTGGTTTTTGACCAAACGAATCAAAGTAATAAGCTAACGAAGGTTTAGGGATAAAAAATGCAACCCAATGACTCTGCGGTAGACTCGAGACATCCATATTAGCAACAATTAATGAAGGGCAAAGCGGTTTGAGAAAGTTCACAAAATCCGCCAGAAACACACCTCAGGCAATGGGTTTTGTACACGGGTTTCTTTCTAACGCACGCCAAATTTGGGCTGTATCCATAGAGCTTTAATTTGTATAATCAAAGGTCACAGAGCGGTCTTTACTGATTTCGAGTAAGTTCTGATATTGACAATAGGTAATGATGTTCACAGATTCCGTCAGAGGTTGTGAAAAATGTACTTCAACACTAAGCGTTCCATTACGTATCACATTGAAATGGTCTCCATAATAATTGCGATTTCTGCTTAATTCGTAGGCCAGATATGTAAAACCAGAACCGTATTCAGCCTGAGTCACATCAACGTCTCTGTCTTCCTTCCACAGACCGAGTGCCTTCAACGAATGAACAAACTCACGTATGTACGACCCTTTGGCGAATGCAGGTGTTAGAGGTTGAGATGGATAAACTTGGGAATCAATCGATAGTGAGAAATATGATAGGTTGAAATGTTGAAAGTTAAACGGATTCACCTTGTAAGCTCCATTTTGTGCTTCACTCATTACGAATGTGAATATTAATCGGGTAGGAAGCTGACCTGTGATTAAATTTTGGATGACGTGATTTCTCGTACCTGTTGCGATATTTGACGAACGCATTTCCACTCTGCTAATCGGGTAAAATGCATTGGTTGTTTGCAGTGTCTTCGCATGTGCTAATAGCGTAGATGTGTTGACTTTAACGCGCTCTACATAAGGCGTAGCTTTTCGAATTGCTATTCTATAATCAGGGTTGGCTGCATCTGACATTAGAGCAAAGGCAGGTTTGCTTCTGTATAACCTTAGGAGAAAATCCAACGAATTTAGCAGCAAACGACTCTGACGAAATATATCCAGATGTATAGGACCTTCTAAGTAATAAACTCCATTACGCGCGAGACTTTTGCGTGATTTAAAACCCAAATTTGTATCGTCTATACTATCCATTTTCCCAGATGTGTCTTTATAAAATCCGGATGTCATTAATTGAGTTGATTTTGCAACCCGACCATAATTTAGAAGCGTTTCTAAATAAGCTCTATACGGATATAAGTTATTGCTATGACTAACGAGTGTATCCCCTAGATAACAATCGATTTGTGAGAATAATGAGTGAAGGATAAGATTCACTGGACCCGTTTTATCACCAGGTGGAATAGGTGCATCTCCTTTAGTGATTACGACTTCTAAATTGAGTGTAGTTTGATCTAGATCGATGTAAAAGTCAGTTAAACTGGGAACAAAGAATTCGATAGGTCAGTCTTGGTTTATGATGGCGGTCGGTTGGTAACCTACCATGTGCCGCCTCTCGTATGGGGAATCGAGAAAATATCCAAGTCACTGTTTACGCTTTCTGAGCTATGCTCGTGTATCAGAGATGCCATGGTAATGCTTTTTTAGACGAAGACAGATGATGAAGGACGTATGTGTAAAGTTCTCTTTGACTTCTTTCGATTTCTCTTCTTTCGCCTCCTTGACTTTTTTTAATTTTGCTGAGCGAATTGTTTTCTGTCTTCTACTGTTTTTGCTCAGCAGGAATGCGTCCAGACTGTGAACTCTTGGTCTTTTGCCTGATGAATGAGCAGCAATTGAAGAATGTCGTCTTTTAACCCGACATCTGCCTCTACCTTTCTGAATCCTGGAACCCATTTCGTGTAAAGCGCTGCCACCTGCTGCTCTCATGCGTGATGCTAACGAATGTTTGAGATTTTGACCCTGCATTACATCATTTAAGACCGAAGCACCACCTTTTAGAGCGTGTTTACCAAGAATTTTACCAGCTGTCTTCAGTAATGGCGTCGCAAGTCGGAAAAGATTTGTGAATACAGATCCTAACCCACTACCACGTTGAAACGCTGTCCCTTTGAATACAGGTATCCCTCGGCCTTTCTGACTTAAATAATAACATAAAATAGCCTCTTGGCTCGGATGACATGGAACATGCATTTTGAAGGAGAGAGAGAGAGAGAAAGACAGAAGCGTCTGAGCTCTACAACTGCTTCTGGCGGAAATGTAATTTTACAACCGTTTTGCCAGCTAAAAACGCTAACAGATCCCCGTGATCTGAATGCACTGCGATTTCAATCGTGTCAAAGACTTTTTTGCTTAATGGATAGTAATTTGGTGTAGGGAAAGTTTGATAAACCATTTCGCGTCTAGCATGTGAAACGGGGATAATCCGTAGGAGCGGTGCAAAAGTATCACCGACGAGTTGAGGCTGAATTATATCACTATATAGATAATAGCTATGGATACCTCTTGTGAGATCTATAGGAATCAAACCCTCACCTTGCGTTAGTGCGACGTTGAACTGGTCGGCATTTAAACCTAAAGTATGACACAAACCCTCACTAAAACTGATGTAATGTTTCTCTTTACATCGGAAGTGAAAACATTTGTTATACGTGAGAGTAATGTTGTAAAAGGGCTTTTCTTCTAATGGTATCGAATTCACTAACGCGTTCACAATGTCACTACGTTTATCGTAATACCCCTCGGGAATTTTTAATTCATTAATAAGAGGCCAATCTTCCGGATCGTATACAGCAATATTCATGAAGCCATCATGAATAGCATTTAACGGGATTTCCGTAGGTGTTTTAAATTTCTTATTCAGGAACTGTACAGGGACAGACCCGAGATTCGATGCAACTGGGAATTCAATGTAATGACCAGTGTAACCGAAAAATACTAAAAAACCATTATCCAAGGTGACCTCAATTCCATACAGTCCTAATTGAACTTGTAAAAAATCAAGGAGTGCCTCTGTATTTTGGATTTGGATCGTCTTTATATCAACAACGTGTTGGAACCTAGGTGCGATCTCTGGAAACTTTAACACAGCAGAAAGTTCTGAAAACCATTCGAACGGCTTGGAAAAATCAGGAACGAGCAATACACGCCCTTCGAGGAACTGGTCTGGTTTTAAATTAAAGAACTGACAGAACGCTCTTGTGGTGAAACGAATTTGCGTATTAGGAGGTAAACTCAAGATGACATAGTTGCTGACATCTCGGTTGTGGAAAAATACAATATCCTTCAAATAGGCTTGTAACGCTGTATCCACTCGGTGTGCAAACTCTTTAAGAGTGGTTGAATCGACGTGTTTAGCAATCTTAAGCATGATTTGCTTCTCAATCATAGAATTCTGAATACCAATGGTAAAACTGTTATTTACAGCTGTAATATTCTTGAAAAGTGCTGGGAAATGAACTTCAGTCAAACCGACTTCCCACTGACCTTTGAATTGTAATGTGCGTGGTAACCGAGTGAAAAAGTGAGCTGTTGTATTAGCATGTTTTCCAACACCCGATTGCGTGTTGGACGGAAGTGTAACGTAGAAATCAGACTCTTCGTACATGTTGACAAAATGAACTGCTCGACTGATGAGTGCAACAGCTTGTCATAGGTTTAAAAGATCATTTTCGCGTACCCAACTATTCATAGTGTCGGGATAATTGCGCCATTTAACGAGTGCCTCATGCATACCCCCTCTCCTTCTCCATCTTAATATCCTTTCGATGACAAAAACTTCAGTGTTTTTCACTCGTTGTAGTTCTTGCTCGTAAAACACACCTGCAATCTCATCGCCATTATAATCTTTAATTTTATACACTACAGGTTTTCGCAATATAATTTTTGATACAGAAAACACTTCCTCTGTCCAATTCGGTAAATAACCTTTCTCAAATATATTTTTAACTCTTGAAATGCGGACTACGTCACCAATTTTTAATTTCGGTGTCGTATGGGGTGCCGAATTGTAATAAAGACGTTACTTCAGCCACAAGGACGATACATTACGAGCGTTCACATCAACTGGTGTAATACCTAAAGATCTGTTAACACGATTGTTATAGTTTTCAACAAGAGCAGGCAAGACGTCGATGTAACGTTGTTTGTTGGAATAAGTGAAAAACCTAAACATTCTCCCCTTTAAGGTACGGTTAAAATGTTCAACCGTAGCTGCTTTTAAATCCGACTCTGTCGCAAAGAATATAATATTGAGTCGTCTAAAATAATCTTGAACGTGTTTATTTAGAAATTCTTTACCTTTATCACTATTAATTTTTAGAGGAACCTGCCCTTCTAAGAAAGACACGACCCATGCAAAACGCGCGAACACATCGATGCATGTGAGAAGAAATTTATACCCGTCATTCTGCTTTGACAAACTGCTTAGGTCAACTAAATCTACTTGAAATTGATCATACGGTGCAAAAACACGCATGCGATTACGAGGGTATCGATGTCTAATAGGTTTATGTAATGTATAAGGTGGAACACCACTTAACCAATCACGGGTTTCTTTTTCTAACTCGTTTGCTTGTATAGCTAAACGACGAACACCACCAAACCCTGCAGGGTTTTCAGGTTGAAAATAGGCTTGTTCCATGTCTGGTAAGTAAATAAAAAGCAATGGATGCATACATGTGTATTTAAAAGGAATTTGGAAAAAAGAGAATGAACAATTTTGGAATTAATAATGAAAAATTTTGAATTAATTTGGAAATGATGATAAATTATTTTGATAAAAAACTGGAAAGGATGAACATTTTAAATGAAAAAAAATTAGCTTAAAATTAACTTCATTTTTGAAAAAAACTGGACTTTTTGAATAAAAATTTTTGAATAATTTTGGAAATGGCTAAAAATTATTTTAAAAAAATTTGGAAATGGCTAAAAATTATTTTTTAAAAAATTGTGGATAATTAACGGGATAAAAGGGTAGGGAAGTAACAAATATGGTAAGTAACATCCTGGCACACTGGAAGAAAACACCTTGAAGTTTACACCTGTAACCCATTGGTCACTGACAAAAAAAAACCCTTTGGTCACCTGAACGGTAAGTACTGGTCAGCACATTGAATCAATAATGTTAATTAGGAAGAGTATTTAACGAAAAAAATAAAAAAAGTCCGGTGATTCTAAACACAATAGAAAATTAGTAATTAGGTAAAAAGGAATGTGACGGGCCAGATTTTTCAACACCACCCTCCGACACCCAAATTTCGATGGATAACCCTTTTTTGGGCCGAATGCAACAAGAACCCATTCATCATTAACCACACCCACAATCCATCAAAAACCTGTCAACCCCTTTGGATACAAAACAACCCCTTTGGCCACTCTGAATGAAATTCCAATCAACCCTTTGGGATCCATCATTAACCACACCCACAATCCATCAAAAACCTGTCAACCCCTTTGGATACAAACCAACGCCTTTGGCCACTCGGAATGAAATTCCAATCAACCCTTTGGGTACTTGGTATGTAACACCTGTCAATCAATCAATCAATACTCATTAATATTCAATAAAATCAATCAAAACCCATTAAAATTCAATAAAATCAATCCAATATTCGATAAAATCAATCCAAACCCATTAAAAATGTCGAAAAAAAATCAAAAATCGATGGAAATTTAACCCTTTAGCACTTTTTAACCCTTTGAACACGTAAAAAAGGGTTGCACGCGCCTCCCCCCTTTCCGCCAGGATTGGTGCTATACTACTCACAATCAATGTTTTTCATGCATTTAATTACATTTTTATTCAAAATTTTTACAGATATTAAAATAAATTTTATCATTGCAATACAAACTAATTTTTACGTTAAATTGTTATTTATCAAAATGTGCCAGGTGCAGGTGCAGGCCCGTACACAGGATTCACGATTAATTCTTCAGGGATATAGATATGATGTATCACGTTGGTAAACAGGGCTCTCCCAGGTAGAGGCTTCTTCAGGTCGGGGAAGGGTGATAATACATCTTGTATTAAACTATTAATTTTCGAGCCTCGTACGAGGCCTGTAAGAAAAGTATGCGACCTTCGGCCGGGAAAAAAAATTACACACCTGGAGCATTGAAAACCTAATCACCCTCAAAGTAGTCTCCTTGGGACTCCACACACTGCTCCCAGCGGTGCTGCCATTGTTGGAAGCATTCCTGGAAAAGTCAGGTCTTTCGCCGAAAAGTCTGAATTAAGTTTGGTTTTTTAGGCGCCAATTGCCTGTTGACCACAACTGCGGTTTCTTGCGCCACACTGCATTATGTAGGCGATGGAGGACATCACTGTAGTACTCTTTGGTGATTGTTTGACCCTGTGGTGCGTACTCGTGGTGTACCACACCGCGAGAGTCAAAGAAAGCAGTCAGCATCACTTTCACATTGCTGCACACTTGGCGGGCCTTCTTTGGTCGTGGTGACAAGGAAAGCTTCCTCTGTGACGACTGATGGTTTCCACCTGAATGCTCCAGTCGTTCCGTCATTTTCCTTCAAATCAAAAACCGTCGAGAGCACAACACACTACCTCCCTCTAATGCTGACTGCCAGCAACTGACGCTATTGAGAGGCGGGAAAAAATTCACGCATACGCACAAAGGTTCAATGTCGGCTCATGCAAGCGCGCGTGACCCAAATCCATCAGGTTTTCGCAAAAAAAATTAGGTCGGATACTTTTCTCACAGGCCTCGTATTGATTTTCCTCCGATTGGCACAGTTCCTTTTTTATTCCACGTGGTAACATCTGATCTCTTTTGTAGTGTCTCGATGAAACGTGTACGTGGGGAGGGCTGCTCAACAGGCAAACTCACTACCATTGCGATATCACTGCTAGCGTGGGTTTTTTCTTTTAAGTCTGCAGACGTGCGAAAATCGGGTGAATAGACGAGTTGTTGTGGATACAGATAAGTAAGTGTTTCTTGAAGGGGTTGCGGTGACGGCGTTTGAGGCATTAAAGACGGGTTTGAAACTGTTTGTGGTTCGATTTAGGTTAAAAGACTTGTTCGTTTTGAATGGGCTTCACAACGCTTTGCTCTTAGATACTTTTGAAGTGTATTTAAATAAAGGTCCATTTTCTGATGCACACTCAAATTTGATGCTTTTAAAATCTCATTGATTTGAGAATCCAGTTGTTTATTACGTTTTTTTTTCAACATCATTAACCAAACTAGGTTCAGCGTTAGGTTGATCATGTTCAACGGGACGCGATGACACAGGGGCGCTCTGGACCGTAGCGTGAAGGAACCTTTGATATTCGCGAGCAGGTAGTAAAACGTACTTTTGCATGTTCTTAACTAATTAGTTTATTCAAAATAGATGCAGCTACGCTTCCTAACAAAAGTGGTAGCAGGAATGCGTTCCCACATTAGTTCAGATAAGTTTTCTTGGACCTTAATGAAATTTTTCTCTCCATGGGTTCGGTTCCACAACAAAGAGACGCTTTGAAAAAAAACCCGTAACTGAAGTCTGCCTTAGTATTTCCAAACATTCGGGAAAACCTGTCCGTGGGTCCAGCCTTGCGACCCGTCCCCTGACCCATCGGTTGGACCCCTGGATAGCTCGTGCATCTGTTTGTTGTGGAACCGAACCCATGGAGAGACCTTCAATTTCAAATCCTTGTTGTTTCAGTTTAGAGCCTACATTCACGCTGTAAACACGTAAATATAAAGCTGATGACCGATATCTGCATAAATATCTGTGGTCTTTTTGCTCTTTGAAATTTCTTTAATGAAGCCAATGGAGCGATCTACGCCCACCATACAGCAAGGATCATTGCTTCGACTTTGTAGTGCTTGTATATTATTGATGTAACTGCACTTCATTGTATGTACGGTTATGAGTAAATTTTAAAAATAATGTATTACATTGATAATAACACCAGCACCCAAACGGATAATTATCCTCGAAAATAAATCATTTGTAGGGATTGTTTAAAACGGTGTGGGGTACAAATTTATGTGGTGATATTTCACCTAAGATAAAACGAATTAACGATAAATATCGACACCGCTAAAACCGTCTGCAGAGAAATACCGCAATCGTAAAAATTGTCTACCGAGAAATTCCGCTATCGTAAAATCCGTCTGTCGAGAAATTCCGCAATCGCAAAAACTATCTACGGTGAAATTCCGCAATCACAAAACCCGTCTATGGAGAAATTCCGCAATAGTAAAAACCGTCTATGGAGAAATTCCGGCTTTGCCAAAAACAACCTTACCTGTAATCCCTGTGTGATAAAACTGCACATCGGATAATTTTGCAGAGTATGAATTATGTATGTTGGAACTTTTGAAATAAAGTGCGTTCAAAAAGAGATTTGCGTCATTCAACATTCAACATAGCCTTTGTAAACTCTTGCGGAAATTTTCTCTATCTCCCCCTTTTTTTCATCATGGAAATAAATGCAACTGTTTTATTTACGCAAAACTTTTCGGCACTTTTTGCTGGTTGTTCGGGAAGAGAAAAGTCTACATTAGTAGCTCAAATGTTAAAGTATAGAGATGAAGTGATGGACCCGCCACCTACGGAAATAATTTACTGCTATGGAGCTTTAATCCCGTCGGTTGTTAAAAATCTGAACCTACCTAATATTACGTTTCATGCCGGTGTGCCAGATGAAAAATTGATACAAGAACGTATACCTGAACAGGCTTTACTGATTTCAGATGATTTATTAGATGAAGTGAAAAATAACGTGTTTGTTGAGAAAATCTACACGCGATACAGTCATCATCTCAACTTCTCTGTGTTGTTACTAACTCAGAACCTCTTTGCTCATTCAAAAATCATCAATACAATAAGTTTAAATACCCAGTTCATCTTTCTGCTAAAGTCACCTAGAGACGTAGGACAGATTCGCACCTTGGCATCGCAAACAGGCTACGGACATTTACTCATCGAACCCACAGTTATTTACTACTTGATTTAACTCAGAGTTGCCCTGATGTTCTGAGATTGCGTAGTAAGATTTCTCCGCACGAAAAACCTATCGTGGTTTATGCGGATAAAACGCGGGTTTAAAGCCGATGAACATCATTTTTAAATCGACTGAATAGGGTGGTGATACAACAATGATTCCTCTGGTTGTGAAACATCATCATTTTCTAGGAGCTTTGAAACACTCGACTCCTCAGCATAGGAAAGCATTAATGCAACATGCCACTCTTAATCAAGTTAAAGTGCTCTGTCAGATATGTCATAACATTCTACATCATAGAATCGACTGGACACCAACCATTAAACAACATTTGCGGAAAATAAAAGGTTTAACCCATAAAAAATTTCATTAAGGTCCAAGAAAAGTTATCCGAACTAACGTGGGAACGGATTCCTGCTACCACTTTTGTTAGGAAGCGTAGCTGCACCTATTTTGAAATTATTAATTAGTTAAGAACATACAAAAGTACGTTTTACTACCTGCTCACGAATATCAAAAGTTCCTTCACGCTATGGTCCAGAGCGTCCCAGTGTCATCGCGTCCCGTTGAACATGGTCAACCTACGGCTGAACCTAGTTTGGTTAATGATGTTGAAAAAAAACGTAATAAACAACTGGATTCTCAAATCAATGAGATTTTAAAAGCATCAAATTTGAGTGTGCATCAGAAAATGGACCTTTATTTAAATACACTTCAAAAGTATCTAAGAGGAAAGCGTCGTGAAGCCCATTCAAAACGAACAAGTCTTTTAACTTAAACAGAACCACAAACAATTTCAAACACGTTTTTAATGCCTCAAAGGCCGTCACCGCAATCCCTTCAAGAAACACTTCCTTATCTGTATCAACAACAACTCGTCTATTCATCCGATTTTCGCACGTCTGCAGACTTAAAAAAAAACCCACGCTGACAGTGATATCGCATTGGTTAGCGGATTCGAAGAGGCCTACGACGAGGATGGACGACCGGGAAACTTAGTGAGCCCTCCCAACGTACACGTTACATCGAGACACTACGAAAGAGATGTGTTATCACGTGGAATAAAAAAGGAACTGTGTCAATCGGAGGAAAATCAATACGAGGCTCGAACATTAATAGTTTAATACATGACGTATTATCACCCATCCCCGACCTGGGAGAGCCCTGTTTAACAATGTCATACATCATATCAATATCCCTGAAGAATTAATCGTGAATCCTGTGTACCGGCCTGCGCCCGCACCTGGCACGTCAAAGCTCCATTGGCTCCATTATGATAAATAACAATTTAATGTAAAAATTAGTTTATATTGCAATGATAAAATTTGTTTTAATGTCTGTAAAAAATTTGAATAAAAATGTAATTAAATACATGAAAAACATTGATTGTGTAAATTATTTATTTATTTATTTAGTTATTTATTTATTAGAGATTAAAAGTAACCACAAACAAACACAAATTCAATCTGAATATGAAAAGTTTATTTGAATAAATGTATATACAGAAATTGAATAAAACAAATAATAATAATTACAATAATTAAACAGAGAAATTTAAAGGTTTGCAGCATTGGTTCCATTTGGACTTTTGACAGGTATTAAATTCAGAGTCGCTAGTATATTCGTCTTGGATGATTTCACATTTCACGAGTAAGTCGTTTAAAAGCAGTTCATTTGTATAAGTGTTATTCGAGATGTCTGCCGTAGAATAAGCCCTGGCTGCTAATTTCAGGTAATGTAGACAATGATGACCGCAGGTGTCAGATATCTGATGTTGCACTATTCTTGTAGATCCATTTTTCCGCGTGCACAAACATGAACGGTTGGAATTGTGGTTGAGGAAACATTTCGAAAGAATCGAAGATGTATGCTTGTTTGCTGGACGGTATAAAAAAGCCACCCAGTGCGAACCTGGCTTACTGGAATCATCCGTATTAGCAATGAATAAAGATGGGTGAACAGGGGAAGATCCATATTAGTTGGATGGGTGATCCATATGGGTGATCCGTATTAGTTGAAGTACCAAATCCGACGGGAAAACACCTCTTGCCAAAATACATGTGAATGGATCTCTCTCGACGGCCCTCCATAGCTCTGGCGTATCCATCGACCTTAATTCGTGAAATCGAAGTTCACGGTTCTGTTTTATTGATTTCCAGGAGATTCTGATATTGACAATAAGCAATCAGGTTCAACTAATTAGCTAAAGGTTCGGAAAACTGAACTTCAACGCTTAACGTACCGTTACGTATAAGGTTATATCTATATGTATAAAAATTCCTGTCCCCTGAAAGATCAAAGGCCAGAAATGTGTAACCAGAACCGTAATCGAACTGGCTGATGTCTACATCTCTGTCTTAATTCCAAATCCCAATCGTCTTCAAGGAATAAACAAACTCTCTCAAATATGCCCCTGAGGAAAATTTCGGTGTCAGAGGGTTTAGAGGAATTGCATGAGTATCCAATGAGAGGGAGAAGAAAGATAGATTGAAATGTTGAAAGTTGAATGGGTTTGAAGTAAAAGAACCTTTCTGGGCTTCACTCGATGTAAATGCAAAAATCAACCGGGAGGGAATCTGACCAGTAATTAAGTTCTGTATGACGTGATTTCTAGTACCAGTAGCAATACTCACTGACCTCATTTCAACACGTCCGATCTGGCAAAACGCGTTAGTGGTTTGCAGAGTCTTTGCATGTGCTAATAGTGTGGCTGTGTTAACTTTAACTCTCTCAACATTCAGCGTTGCTTTTCGGATTGTAATCTGATAATTAGGATTAACTACATCAGATATCAGATGAAAGGAGGGCTTACTTCTGTAAAGCCTCAGACGAAAATCCGTAGAG
>JAHWFO010045581.1:0-10475 GCA_023313115.1 Rhysida immarginata | reverse complement strand
TTTTCGAGTTATTCTGCTTTGTCAACTTAAAATTTACACCCTGTATACATTCATCAACAGAAGTATATCAACAAAATTTTGGAACGATTTCAAATGGATAAAAGTAAACCAGTAAAGACTCCTGCAGTTGTAGAGCAAACAATTGCAGAAGATAAAGAAATGAAAGATATAAATATTAGAATTTATCAAGAAATGATAGGTTGCCTGACGTATTTGGCAACAGCGACTAGACCGGACATTGCACACACAGTCAATGAACTAGCTCAGTTTTCGCAGAGACCGAAAACAACTCATTTGGCATGTATTAAACGAATTTTCAAGTACCTACGTGGCACTTCATATTACAAGTTGGCATATCGAAAGGGAAGCAATGGAGCATTAAAAGGAATAAGCGATGCAGGCTGGTGCACAACACCCGATGCAATATCTTTTTCAGGCTACATGACTAAGCTTACTGATGCACTGGTTACTTGGAAATCAAAAAAACAAAATATAGTTGCCACTTCAACATGTGAGTCCGAATTATGTGCCATATATGAATGCGTACGAGAAATTAATTGGATTACAAACGTCTTAGAAGAATTGGATTTCTTGGAGTATATTATTAATAGACCTATAAAAATTTACACAGACAGTCAAGCGGCCATCGGATGGATTAATAACATTGGGACAAAAGCCAGAACCAAACACTATAACCGGCAATTATATTTTACATACGATCAAAGAATGAAGAAGGATAAATAACACTCAAGTTTCAGCCAAGTGAAGAGATAGAAGCAGATATATTAACGAAGACATTGAATGCAGAAAAAATAGCAAGATGTTTAAAGAAAATTAATATTATAACTTAAAATTATTTATGTTTTGATTTCTTAATAATTGGATTCCTTGCAAATGTAATTATTTAAAAGTTAAAATTGCAAATTAAGTTTAATTTTATAGTTAAATGTATACAAAATAAACAATTGGGCAGTCTAAGGAGGGGGTTTTGTTGGATTATAAATATGAATGATAATATTTGTTTAGACAGCGCAATTGTTTATTAAGTGTAAAAAAATAAGTTAAAATATCATTGTTGTATTATTGCTTAGCTACGAGTAAGAGATATGTTGTTGACAAGTTTTTTTATGCTTTTTATTAAACATGGAACTATTATAGTAAGTTTTTTGATCTCTGTGTATCAACTCAGACGACACAAACCATACCTTAGGCGGCTGTCAAAAATCTATATATATAAAGAAGGATGTTTGTGGGTGGGTAGGTCTGTTGGTCTGTATGTTTTTTATACAAATCTACAGTTTTATTCCGATCTTGATAAAATTTCGCATACATGACCTTCAAAGCATGAGGAAGGTCACTGTCTACCTCAGATTTCGGAAAAATAATAAATATCGATAAAAAATCGATATTCATGGTTATAGCAAGGCATATTAATGAGAAATATTTCATGACCAACAATGCAAGGCAAAGTTTGTACAACAATAGGTATCAACAATGGTATCAGCACGCAATTCACAAACACACTGCATGAATCAACAATATATATCTCATGACCAACAATGCAAGGCAAAGTTTGTGCAACAATAGGCCCATTGTGTTCGCATCAACAATGGTATCAACGCGCAATTCACCAATAACAATGAGCACAGAATGATGATGTAATGTTAAAGCAATCTTTCCAAGAATTATAACAATGAACATAAAATGATGATGTAATATGGATAAGTTTCAATTTGTAACAGTGCATAGAATTCCTGTTATTCAGGCTTTTCTTAGAAAAGAGAGTTCTTAGTACTTAACAATTTCTTGATAATCTTTAAAAATGATCAGTAACTGGAGATAATGGAGAGTTAGCAGACTATTGAGAAAGAGTGGAAAGACGACAGAGGAAGCACGCCTTTAGCTCCGTGATGTATTGAGCAAATGGGAAGCAAGTAAATAGAAGAATCGGCGACTGCTAGACTGCACAAAGTGATGAATGGCCAAGTTTTGCTTCAACACATCGAGAAAAGAGTGGAAATTGCAACAACACAAAGTATACATCTGAGGTAAGATTACGTGAGTAAGAAATTATTTAGACTAGCAGTGGCATCCTTGGAGAGGTCCAGCACCATTGTGAGCCTTTAAAAAGATTTTTTTCGAAATTTTCATTAAGAATTTTTACTGTATTAATTCTAAGCATTTTCATGTGTTTATTTTTAAGATATTGCAAAATTTAATTTAATTTTTTAAGATTGTTCTGTTTACATCCAAGTGTAATTATCCCGGGCAACGCCGGGTACCTTTGCTAGTAATCTATATATATAAAACCAAAAGTCTGTATGTTTCTGTCTGTGTAGCTTCAGGCTATCCTATTGGCTAATCGAAAAGGAATTGTTTCGATTGTTACGACAGCTTTATCATAGAAAAACATAGAATGGACAGCTCAGCATTTCGATGGTGGTGACTTTGAAGCAGCGCTCCTAACGGTTCGGTGGAATCTGCCGGCTGTTTAACCTGCGTTTCTATGGAGCATGCTACGACTTTTTCTAGATTTTTAATTATTTCTCGATCTGTAATTAACGGAAACCGCCAAGATCACATGGAAGCTTGAAATGAATGACATGTAATCTATCGGCGTCAAGAAAAAAAATTTTTCTACGGAGGAAAAATAGATATTCGCCTAATTAAATGCACTTGAGTAACTTGGTTGGCAATCAGCTGACTGGCTGTTAAGATTACAGCATACACCTAAATCATTTAAACTTTGCGAAGGTATTAATATATTTTCAGCAATATAGTAATTTCACTTCAAACTAATCTAATTTCAACAACAGAATTAATTTGACTTACTTTAATTTGTTTTTATTGAAAAAGGATTTTTTTCATCATCTTTGCCCTGTTACTAAGCAGCGTTTTATTTTTCAGCCTCAAAACATATAAAGTTATTCAATTCCAAAAAATTTATTTGCCTTGCAAAATGTGTAAAATTTTTGGTTCTTTATAAATTCTAATTTTTTGCCCTTTATGAATTCAAAATTAAAGCTAAATTGTTTCCTAATGAATTTAAAATCAAATGTAAATTATTATAATAAAATGTTATTTTTTATGAATTTTGTTGCCTTATCTTGTTGAAGATTTAAATTTCTTAATTTTTTTTCTATATATTTTAATACATTTTATACATTAAATGCATTACAATTCATATGAAACTGATTATAATTCAAATAGATTTTATTTATGAGTGGTTTTCAGATATTTTCTGCTTTTTTTTTCTGTGATATTGATTATTCTGATTTTTGTTTAAGAAACGGGTCAGTTTGAAAGTTTTAATAAATAAGCAAACATGTCTTAAATGTTTTTATTTTCATTGTATACATGAAACAAATTCATATACAGACTTAAAATTAATTTTTTTATTTATTGAAATTAAAATGAAGAACGAAAAATAAATATTAATAATGAAATATATTCGAAAAGCGCCTATTTCCCAATGCTATTCCTTTGCTAAGCGAACCCACGATTCCACCAAGCAAGTTACTCAAGTGCATTTAATTAGGCGAATATTTATTTTTCCTCCGTAGAAAAATTTTTTTTCTTGACGCCGATAGATTACATGTCATTCATTTCAAGCTTCCCTGTGATCTTAGTGGTTTCCGCTAATTACAGGCCGAGAAATAATTAAAAATCTAGAAAAAGTCGTAGCATGCTCCATAGAAACGCAGGTTAAACAGTCGGCGGATTCCACCCATGCGTCGGAGGGCGCCACCGTCTGCTCACTACCATCGCTTAGCATGGGAAACGGCGAAGCTGTCCATTCTATGTTATTCTATGGTATTATTGTTAAACTCAGGATGAGCAGAAGAATTTTAATTGTTGCAATAATAAACTTTGGATAGCAAAGAGATTTTTTCTTCTTGAAAATGTAATATCCTTTCATTGAAAACACGGTTTTTACATTTGAAAAGTAAAATCATGTATCTGAATATAAAATTATATGATGACTTCTCTGATTTTTGAAATGGCAATTTTCAAATTTTAACCTAATTATCTTAAACCATTACTTAGAATTTTTATTATTCGACATAGTTTTCAACAGTGGCTTAAAGAATAAAGGCAAATAGCGATTAGATAAATTAGAGATAAATCCAATACTGTTTACCTTTTTGGATAGGTTTGCCTAATATTTTGTGAAGTGACCAAACATAATAACTTTAATGTTACCATAATAACACTTTAGTTCTGAACTTTGTCAATAGATGGTACTGCCTTAACTTTAAAACCACAATATAAGAAATAAACTGTGTTTAAAACGCGCTTTAGGTCGTGTCTGCCGAACTTCATCTTAGCGTTATTGTGTGACGCGCCGGACACGTCTGATCTAGGCCCTAAGGGGTTACCTAGATCACTTTCCGTCCTGGTTCACTTTCCGTCCTTCATGCACGGAGATGATTGTGTTTGTTGTGTGCCCGAATGGCCCGTGGAACATGTTTTTGACAACTGTGTCGTGTAGTTTTTGGTCACTGTTGACATCAGGAATTTCTGCAGTAATAATATCATCAATTTGGTTGGAAGACCATTTTTCTTTTAGCCACAGTAAAAGATGTACGTAAAAGCCGCTGAGTCACGCCAATATTTGACATTTCGTGAGCAGATCTACCAACTTAAGAACTTTATTTTCAAAAACTCGATCATAGGATAGCAGGATAGAATGAGCATAAAATTATGATGCAATGACAAAACATTCGTTTTATGCTATTGAACATAAAATGAGTATAACAGACGATAAGGTGAGTGAAGCAACTTGGGAAGATCCATGCCCAGAACTGTCATGGCCGAAAGTGAGTGAAGATGATGCAAAATACAGGGTGATTCAGTCAATTTCTGACCATTTCACTCGAATGACGTGCATTAGGGATAAACAATTGAAAGAATATGAGCGCCATATCGAATTTCTAAATAGTTGGAGTTTGTATTGTTGCAACGGCGCTGCATGAAAATCGTATTGTTGAAAAATGGCGCCCGCTTTATTAACAGAGCAGAAATGCAAGGTTGTCGAATGGTATTTCGAGACAAAATCACCTGTAACCGTGCAAAGAAAGATCCGGAAGGAGTATAAGTGTCGAGACGCACCAGACAGGCAAGCAATCATGGATTCTGTGAAGCAATTTCGTGCCACTGGATGTGTTAAAGGCAAGAAAAAAGGCGGGAGCGAAGCTCGTGTTCGAACGGCCGAAGTTGTCGAAAATGTTCGCACAAGGTTGGTCGATTCCCCTACCAAAAAATCTGTTCGCCGCCTATCCATTGAAGAAGGGCTGTCGTATACCACGACGTGGCAAATTTTGAGAAAGGATTTACACCTGTTCCCGTATAAGATCCATGTTTATCAGAAGTTAACAGACACTGGAAGACAGAAGCGACAACAATTTGCGATGGAGTTTGGAGCAGAAATGGAAGCCAATCAGGACATTGTGGACAACCTGTGAGTGTCAGATGAGGCCTTCTTCCATCTGTCAGGTGACGTTAATAAACACAACGTTCGTTTTTGGGGTTCCCAGCACCCTCATGAGATCCATGTCACCTCTTCATCCACGAAAGGTTATGGCTTGGTGCGCGATTTCCAAAAGAGGCATCATTGGTCCGTTCTTTTTTGAGGGCACCGTAACGTCACAGGCCTACCTTAACATGTTGGAAACCTTCTTCATCCCCGAGCTGCGAAGGAGGCGTATACCGCTTCGACATCAATGGTTTCAACAGGATGGGGCTAGGCCTCACACCACTAATGAAGTGCGAGACTTTCTCAATCAGAAATCCGGAAATCGTGTCATTTCAAACAGGTTTCCAGATCGATTCGGGGGTGGCTTTCTTTGGCCCCCTACGAGTCCTGACCTAAACCCATGTGATTTTTATCTCTGGGGGTTCCTCAAAGACAGTGTGTTCACTACAGCACCAAGAACCCTAGACCAGCTGCGACAAAGCATCGTCGACTGCTGCACCCTTGTGGATGCAGAAATCCTGGATAGAGTTATGAACAACTTCACCATTCAGCTGCGAGCAGTTCAAAACGTTCGTGGTGTCCACATTGAGCATATCATCAAGACTTTTCCACGGGAATAAAAACTCCGAACTGCCTAAAATATCATACTGAAATGCTAAGTTTGTAAACATTAATGGGTCAATAAATCATAGTACTGAAATGGTCAGAAATTGACTGAATCACCCTGTACATGGCTAAACATGAGAGTAGCTGATTAAGAATTCTTTCACACGCCGATCACGGAGTGATAAGTTTATCTTTTCGTTTACTCTGTATTTGAAGTATTTTATAAAGAAGTTTTCGATCATGGCTTCAATTTCGTTTCGATTGTCTTTCGGTTATGTATTTTCATTTCAGTTACGTATTTTTGATTTATGCTTGTGGAAAATGATTCCTGATCCTTTTTGGTGTCTGTTTGTACAGTTGTACGCAGAACAACTTTGAGGAATGATTTTGAATTAATTATCCCTCGGACCCAAAACTTTCAAAAACCAAGCAACCAGACAGCTATAATTACTCCACGGCTCACTCCTGCCGAGAACTATCATGGCTCAATTTGCTTCACCTTTTACTGCTGTTAACAATAGAATTCGGAGTCTATCTTTAATATACGCCATTGGTTACAACCGCCAATCCCAACAATGAACTTGATAACAATGCTTCCTGATTGGATAATTAAATTTTCAAATTTCATTAGCCAAGGCCTCCTATAGATAAGGCCTGCTCACTCAGACAAAATGGCGGCAATAAAAGGCTGGCAGATGATATAGTTGAGATGGATTTTTTTTTAAATGCTGAGCAAACAGAATGTAAAAATGCACAATATGATTTTTTATTCACAATATTCATCGCATTAAAATATTCCAATCGTCTAATTATTTAAATTCTAGTAATACAAAATAATTCTCCTTCAAACAGTCAGTTAAGCTTAATAAATCTAAAATACATTATTATAATATTTTAATAATCATATTGTGCATTTTTACATTCTGTTTGCTCAGCATTTAAAAAAAAATCCATCTCAGCTATATCATCTGCCAGCCTTCTATTGCCGCCATTTTGTCTGAGTGAGCAGGCCTTGTCTATAGGAGGCCTTGCATTAGCTCAATTGTTAACACTTAAGCAAAAACCTGAAATTCATTATTTAATAGATATATAGATAATGAATTTCTATGTTTTGGGAGACTTATCTCCGGTTTTGGATTTTTCCATCTTTGTGGTAGTACAGTATTATACACTGAACGACCAATTTTTTTAGAGACACATCTTACGGAAAATTGATCGGCCTCCCAGTGACACCCAAACAGTGGAACAGGCCGAAGCGGTGTATAAAAGCACGATATAAGAAGTAAAGGTAATCCGACGAACAATGGCAGCATTGTTAGAAGATGATTACAATCTTGTCCGCGGTTCGCGAGGCAATTCACAGAAGGCGCTGCTGCAAAGGAGGCCGTTTTTCTCATTATATCTGTAAGGGAATTGCTCGTTTCTTCTGTATGTTTAAGTAATTGTTGATTTTAAGGTTTTATTTGATTTTTTAGAAATTCAATTAGAAGAAAAAACAGCATTGTAAAATATTTGTCATTCAAATGAACGAGAAGCCGATGAGTGAATAATAATTTAAAAATTTCATTAACTTTCAAATTGTGTCGTATTATTCTAACATCAACAATTACTTAATTATTGTTAAGAGATTTCAAAATGAACTTTTGTGTTAATTTATAAATCATTGCATTTGATTAATCATGAGGAAACATTTCCAGTGAAGATTAAAACTATGTCATGAAATAAGTGACTCACATTTTCACAACAAAGTTTATTAAACATATTGAAAGGAGTTATTTGATTGTTTTATTTTATAAATTTTCTTTATATTTCATTTGACGTATTTACTTTCCCAGTCACACTTTCCTATGATTTCTCGTCGTTTGATTGGCATATATATATAAACATTGGATATTTTATCATACTGAAGAAGGTCACTTGGTGACTAAAATGCATACACATGTGAAGAATATTTTTTTTTCTTGTGGACGAGTGGACTGACATCCTCTCTTCTATTGCGCAAGAAGTGTCCACAGTTTAATAAGATGCTTTTATTTTTATTTTACTTTAATAGTGTATATGTTATTAAGGATGCTATCAGCTTGAGAGCAAACAAGTCAGTTTGTTTTTTCCACGCGTCCTCCAAAGAGACCATATGGTGAACCAGGATATCCTTTTAAGATCCGTTGAGTGCAAGGTATAAGGATACCGTAGTTGTGTGCAGGTGTGTCGTAATCTGTGGGACTAGAGAGATAAAGACTATCATAACCATGTCTTGAACGTTATTAAAAATTTCAAATTTAATAATGAAATTGAAAATTTTAAAATTTAACTAAGAAGATCAGCTTGAAATTGATTTGAATTTGAACTAGAAAACTTTCGTTGACAGGGATGTTTAAAAAAGTTACTATTATTATTACGACACATTTCTTGAACCAGTTTATTAAAATTACTTTAATTATTAGGTCAATTGCATTGGTTGGGCGACCTTGGTTTAGGTTCCTTAATTTAGAATAGGATGGCACCGGACCGTTTCCAAGACTTTTTAAAAGGCGGCTTTGGCTTCCCAAAGGGAAGGTTTATATCGTATCCTTTATCTTTAATAGTTCACTAATAATTGAGGGGCAAGCCTCTGCTAAACCCCAGCCGATTGCACTGTACGTATAAATTTTTAAATTCTCCTTTAAAATTTTTTTATTAATAAAAAAAAATGTTTGTTTTTGTCCTTTTTAATAATTTTACGTACGAATTTTCTAATAACAAAAAACGACGTTTACGTGCAGATAGCATGACTGTCACAAAATAAACAGACTACGATAATCTGTCATCGCGCCATTTCGCTCCGTGTCATCACCCTCAGCCACTTCTCTTTCATTCGCGCAATTTTCGCCAGCAATAGTCTCCTCTTTTCTCCTAGATTCATTATAATATATTTAATAACATAACATGACATGGGAAAAATATTCTAATTTCGAGGATTTGAGTCCGTATCTTAAACTTAAAAAGCACATGTAAATTAGCTTGATCACCTATCTGCTTCGTGTGAAGTTCTTTACTTCGAGTGGCATTTAAGAAGTGTCAATTAATATACATGCTAACATGAAGTAAGCTTTATAATAAGTGCACATTATTTGGTGATATTATTTTCATTAATAAAATTACAGATTGTAAAACGAAACACTAAAGCCCGTATTCAGAATGTGCGCTTGTTCATAACCATTGTTGAAAACAAATTCCATATTATTGAATTTCTACTCAACAAAGGTTTGAGGAAGAGCATTAGTGCTCATTCTGAATACGATTATAATGTTTCCATGTTATTATTGTCATTTATAACCATACAGGACAACGCTTGAATACATAATTTTTAAAATGAACATAAAACCTAATGAAATTATACAGAGTTACCTAAACTGTTATTGAAAATGACGTCCGTTTCACAATATGTCCATTGCTTTCCACTGTCTGTGGCTTGGGAATCTGGCCCCCTGCATATAGCGCCGTCACACGCCAACGGAAGTAACCACGGACAAGATTGTCACATGGTCACGTGGTACTACGTTTCCTTCTTATACCGTTTATAAAAGGGGTGCATTGGATCACAAGTTGCAGTCACCAGTAGAAGTGAACTGAATATGGGTAAATTCAAGGATTTGACCGACTTTGAACGAGGCATGATCGTTGGAACTTTCGAGGGCGCAGTTGAGCATTTCTCAAACCACGAACCTCCTCGGGTTTTCCCGTGCAGCAGTGTCAAGGGCATTCCGTGAATGACAGTTATGCCAAAAAACAACCTCCAACAAACACAACTCCGGACGAAACAGGGCCGTGGAGAAACGAGGCCAACGACGACTGGCAACAGGACGGGAACAGCCCAACAAATCGCAGCGAAGTTCATTGAGGGAGCATCCCAACCCATTTCGGAACACACGGTGCTGCGCACCTTGCACCGAGATGGGTTTAACAACAGGCGGCCAGTAGGGGTACCGTCGCTGTCACCGCAAAATAGGAAAGCGCGCCTGCTATGGGAACACTGGATGAGTGGAAGAAGGTCGCTTGGTCCGACGAATCGCGCGGTCCTACTTCATCATGCGGACGGCAGACTGCGAATCTGGCGCATACAACACGAGGCCATGGACCCATCCTGTCAGCAGACAACCGTACAGACGGGTGGAGGAAGAGTGCTGGTCTAGGGTGTCTTCTCTTGGGACACACTGATTCCTCTGATATCCGTATAAACATCCCTGAATGCGACACACTGCCTGAACATTGCTGCCGATCAGGTGCACCCGTTCATGATGACTATGTTCCCTGGTAGTGACGGACAGTTTCAGCAGGAAAATGGTCCCTGTCACCGTGCTCGAATGGTCTTGGACTGGTTCGAGGAACATGACGCGGACTTCCACCTGCTTCA
>JAHWFO010045579.1:0-19985 GCA_023313115.1 Rhysida immarginata | reverse complement strand
TTGAGAGTGGGATCGGGTCCTTGCATATTAATAAGATAGGGGGCGTGTCACACTTTAAAGTTCAGTAATCTGGAAATAAGACATTATCAATGTCTTCAAAATAAATATCAAGTATATGCCTTGGATCACGATATCTCTTTCTATGCATAGCATGCTTTAAAATGCACGAAACTAGAACGTTGCTATGATTTTCTATATTGGGCAGCATGGATTCCATGAGCTCCTGAACGTATTTGCCAATATGAGTCATGTTGAAGTCATTATAAATGGAGGAATTGCGAACAATTCTCCGATCTTTTTGCGCAATAGTCCTAAGGGTAACGTTTTGGAACGTTTGCAGTTCTTTCCATCTAGTCTTACATATTGTGGCCCAGACGGGCATACCATACGTCAAGATAGTCCGAACAATGACCTTATAGAGTAGGAGTTTATTATCAATGTTTAGAGCACTATTCCGGCCCAGCAGAGCAATCAAGCTAAACTTGGCATCCCTGGCCTTATTCAACGCATAAGTTGTGTGGGGAGTCCAGGTAAGTTTAGAGTCAATAACAACACCAAGATATTTAAAGGTTTCAACCCAGTCCAGTTTTTTGCCATATAGTGTTAGAGAATCTAATGATCTCTTTCTCCTCTAGGAGACAAACATCGCCTTGCATTTGTCTACATTCAATTTTAGCCTCCAATTTTAGCTAAACCAGCTTTCACACTCCTTTAGAGCCTTCTGCAGCCGCGAGACTACTACGGCTGGTTGACGAGCACAGGTCAGTATAGCAGCGTCATCTACTTAAAAAAGAGCTTACATTTAGAAGGACTTGGAAAGTCTCGCATAAAATAATTAAAGAATAAATCATTAGATGATCAATAAGGGTTTTAATCGTACGCCTACCTCAGATGTTCGAATTAATGATGAAAAATAGGAAAGAAAATTGGTTAGCGCGTTGGCGGTCCGAGCCAAAGGTTCCTGGTTCGAAACCGGGCTGCGGAATTTTCTTTCCTATTTTTCATCATTAATAAAATAATTGAATAATATTGGCCCCAAGACTGAACCCTGTGGGACACCAGCTTTTACTTCATACATAGGAGATAGATTATCTCCAACTCTGGCCTGAAAGAACCGGTTGGAGAGAAACGAGTGTATCAGGGTAATTATGTCTTTAGGAAATTCATCCATAATCATTTTAAAAATAAGACCATCGTGCCAGACTTGGTCGAAGGCTTTGTGTACATCGATATTAAGGGGCTCATTGATATCTGCTGCGAGCCTCCATGTTTGGAGTTGGCAGGAATGGTTTGAGCGAAAGCCAAATTGTTCATCGCGGATGAGATAGTTGGCATCACAGTACTCAATGAATCTCAATGAATTGTTTTTTCCAGGATTTTGGAAATTGATGGTAACAAGCTGATGGGCCTGTAGCTAATAGGATTTGCAGGATTTTGTCCTGGCTTATGAATGCTTACGTCAACTGATTGCTTCCAAGCATCCGGGAAGTAAGTGTTCTTCCAGCAGTCGTTAATCACTTTTGCAATATCTTGAATTGTATTTGGAGGAAAATGTTTCAACGCACTGTTCTTGATAGAGTCTTTACCTGGAGCTTTTCTCGTTTTTAAATTTTTAATGATGCTTAGGACTTCATTTACATCAATGCTATGTTTTGGGAATTCATTGCCGTGAATATTATAGAAGCCAGTTATGCAGGATTTTACTTTCTCAGACATATCAAGTCCTATTTGCCGACCAACAAGAGGCGTGACAAACTGTTCTGAAAGTGAACTTGCAATAAGCTGCGCTTTATCATCATCATTCGTGATGAATTTGCCATTTTGGGCTAACAGAGGTGGAATATTAATGGCTTTCTGTTTTTGCAAGGCTCGAACCATGCACCAAATAGAGTTATCGTGGGTCGACAGACTCTTAACTTTATCATTCCATCTGTCATTACGAAGTGCTTTTGCCACCTCGTGAACTCTTCTAGTGAGCCTATTATATTTGGTCTTAAGCCATGAATCACGAGTTCGGTACCACTGCCTTCTGACCTTATTTCTTTGTTCAATTCTTTGATTTCTGGGGTGAGATCAAGGTGATCAGCTCGCTTTGACTCTAAGGGTGAAGCACTAGAGTCAATAGCTGCATTTATATGTTTAGTAAGCTTTTTCACATTGGTATCTATGTCGCTAGTAATATGTACGTTATTTAATGGGTTGTAATATTTTTGAGAATTTCTCTAAAAAATTTCCAGTCTTGTTTGAACCTCAGTTCTTCTTTGAGGTCAATGTTTACGTTATCAAAATTTAGTGCAACTGCTTTATGGTCTGAGGATAGATCATTGACAGTATAGATACTGAATGTTTTGTAGAAGCCCTTCAACAACACAATATCAAGTACATCACTTGAAGGAGAATGATCACAATAATATGTATCATCCACAGGGCCTACTGCAATAATATCAGATTGCTTTTGCACGTAGCCATACAAAAGGACACCGTTTTGGTTATGGCATCTTGAACTCCAGTGCAAGTGCTTAGCGTTCAGGTCTCCCGCCATAAAAACGGGAATATTCCCGGAAAACAGCTCGTCGAGCTTATTGGCATCGAATTTATGCTTGGGCGCATTATATAGAGCCACTAGTTTCACCTCTCCCAGTGTGGCATCAGTGATGATAGCAGAGGCAGCTTCCATTCCCATATAGTCTCGGGTTGGTTTCTCCCGATGATGAATGCCTTTCTTAATAATAATTGCTGACCCACCTGACGGGGACTTTACTGTAGTGGGAAGAATTCTGTCTTTACGATAGACACAGTAACCAGGTAGCCTGAAGTCGCGGTCTGGCCTTAAGTGTGTCTCACATAGAAATGCTATGTCTATATCCCATTGGGTTAGGAAGTTGTAAAACTCAATACGCCTCCGGGGGACCCCCCTGGCGTTCCATATTACGCAACGAAGTTTACCTCGATTTGTAATAGAGTAGCATCGATCAGCCATACTGTCAGTTTTTATTCTTAAGTATTCCACTCATCAGTGGCATTTTCTTGTCCAGTTCGTTTAAAAATTGCATATACTACCAATTTGTTTATATATTACTTGAAAATCATTCACGTTAATGCTCTTATCTTGTTTGAAGACCATTGAGGCATAGGAAATCTACAGGGACACTTTAGCACTCTGCACTCTCCTGATTTGCGGATATTTAGGACATTTTGTGTAACTAGAGGTGTGTTGTCCATTACATCGAATACATTTTGGGGGATCTTGTCCTTTTACTTTTGGGCAGTCTTTTGACTCATGATCTTTAGCGCATTTGTTACAACGGGGGGATTCCGTACAACCCATAGGTAAATGGCCAAATCGCAAAAAATTATAACATTGTAAAGGTTTCTTATTACCTCGAAACATTTCAACACTGACAGCTAAGGGCCCTATGCGGGTCACATTTTTAAGTGTCTTATTGTGTTCAGTGTTTGATAACAGAACCAGAATCATGGGCATATCTATTGATACTTTTGCTTTTTTAAGCCTAATCACTTTCTCAGGAAAGTAGTTAGCCTTTTCGGGTCTTCATTAAAATCGCTAAGGTCATAAGTCACGTCTACATTTCGTATAACGTATTTGAGGACTTTTTCCGATTTAAGTTGATGATGCTGAATCTTTAGCACGTTATCAGCCCTAATGCCAGACACCAATTTACTATGAGTTTATTCATCATGACACCTTTTTTTGATCGTCTCTGCTGTGCCTGTGTGTAGAGTAATTTGGTTAATCGCCACATGCTTTTGAATCTCGCCCAGCATTTGCTTGATTGGCTGACCGTGAGTACGTATTATGATTGGCGGAATATAGAAGCTGCACTTGGTATTTGGCTTTTCAACATTTTTTCGCTGTTCGGACTTGCTTTCTCGAATAGCAACAGCGATTGTATCATTTATATCAACAACATCCTTAATGTTGTCAATTTTCAACACTTTTTTAGCCTTTTTAGATTTTGCAGGCATCAATTTATCCGTATCATTATATAGCCGTTTGCGATTTGTACTATTCGGGTTTTTGCCATCGTTATCATTTCTCCCTAAGCCGGAGGGGATAATTTCCATAGGCTGAGGATTCACACTCTCTGTTTCACAAGAGCCTCTTAGATAGTCAGAAGTTACACCAGTAGGCTGATTACCGTTCATTGACAGAGCAGAAAATTGATCTTTGAGGAACTGCTCCAACTTATTAAAGTTCTTGTTGGCTTCAGATATTTCAGCATTCATATTAGCAATTTTATCGTGGATTTCAGTTATGTTAACAATAATCGAAATCGGTTCAAAGGTACCTGCTTTTCATGGATCCATTATGGTTCATTCGAACTTTCAATGCTAAAATATGGCATGTAATATATCAAACGACTTGGACTGATGTTTCATGAATAGAGAGTCAGGCAACCGAAATTCCCAGGATCGATAGGATTTTAAAAAAAAAATCGAGTACGAAAAAGAAAGCATTTGATTTCTATAGAAGCCTTTTGTTATAAATTAGATGAGGTTGCGAAGAACGGATATTTCTAAGAGAAAAGGATGAATATAACGTAAAATTATTTACTTACTTACTTACTTACTTTTCAAACCTGCATATTCGTCAGGGTCGCGGGGGCAGCAACCCTATGGAGGATCTCCAGCGATCGCGATCTTCCGCCATCAGGCGCATGTTCTCTTTGGTAATATCCAAGTGACTCGAACCCAGATTCTCCATGTAGTCTATCCACCTGGTTCTAGGTTGACCCCTTGGTCTCTCACCCACTGGCTGAGAAAATAACCACTGCCTAGGAAGACTAGTTTGCAGCATCCGTATCACGTGGCCATACTAGCGCAACTGAAATCTCTCAATGCGAAGAAGTATCGTCTTAAACAACTGCCACACCTCTCAGAAATCTCATTTCGGCCGCTTGTACCCGCGATCGCACTCTTTCGGTCATTACTCAAGCCTCATGACCATAGGTGAGAATAGGGACAAAGATAGATTTTAAGACAGAGAGCTTGGCATTGTTACAGAGCTCGTGTTACGTTGCTACGGATCGCCACAGTTCACCTCTGACACTGCTTGCTGCAAAGAGCAACCTCTCCATCAGACAGTCGTCCACACTAACTCATCGCCTTGGCTGCCCCTGCCTATTCAGTCGATAAAGACAATGAACAACAGAGGCGACAGTAAGCACCCTTGGCGGAGTACAACACCCACGGTGAACGGTTTGACTTAATGCCATTTATCCGGACACACATCTCAGAGCTTTCGTATAGAGACATGATAGCAACCAGTAATTGCCCATCCACTCCATACTTGCCAGAGCTTCTCCCGAGGAATATGTCATATGCTTTTTCGAGGTCCACAAAGCAAGCGTAGACCTCTTTTGCATACTCCAAGGATTTCTCAAAGATTTACCTTATAGCAAAGATGTGATCCATCGTGCTGTGGAAAAGGTCGGAAACCACACTGCTCCCCTCTACAGTTTGGAGTCGACTATTTCCCGACTTCTCTTCTACAGAAATATAGCGTACACTTTCCCAGGAATGCTGAGCAAACAGATGCCTCGATAGTTGTTGCAATCCCTCAGATCTCCCTTTTTGAAGATAGGGATCACAGTCTGCAATTGCTTTGGGGCCTGTCCAGATAGCCAAGCAACCTGATACATTCGAGTCAGCTACAAGATACCATCCTGTTTTAAGGCCTTTAACATCTCGGATCGGATTTTATCATCACCTGCAGCTTTGCCAGTCTTCAAGGACTTATTTGCCTATCTGACTTCTGTTTCACTGATATTACTATGACTATTCTCCACTCCAAGGTGCACCTCGTATGCCTCAGTTGTTGTTGTCACCGGATTAAGAAGAGATGCAAAATATTCCTTCCACCTATGCAATACGCTCTCCTCCGTTTTCAGAAGCCTCCCATCTAAACTCTTAATAGTTTGTGATTAAAGAGACTTCGTTCCACGGAGGCGTTGCACGGTCTGCCAGAACACCTTGTTTGCCGAAAAATAGTCTGCCTCCAATTTCTCCTCAAACTTCTCCCAAGCCTTGGCTTTAGCTGTTGATACTGTCTTTGCTGCTGCTTTTCGCGCCTCAGTGTACCGCACTCGACTCGAAGTTGACTTATTTGCAAGCCATAGCAAATAGGCTTCCTTCTTTGACTTCACAGCTTCATGGACTTCACCGTTCCACCACGCGGTCCTTTTCACATTGTCGTGCGCCACACTCAGCCGCTTACGATCACAGCACAATGCAGCCGAAATAATCACAGCAGTTTTAAACAACTGCCACTCCTTTTCAACAGTAGTACGATGACTGGGTAGTTCTTTGAAACTTGAAGATATGTTATCTGCAAAGGTCTTCCTCACAGCAAATTTATATATAGGCCTTTTTTTTCTTAAACTTATTCTCGCACATTTTCTCAGATTAATTACTGGTACGAATTCGCGATTGATATGCATATCGATTTCTATTCACATTCATATTCTTATCTGTTGAGATGCAGGATTTGAAGTGTAGCTTAATCCCACATGGATTTGTAGCATGGTTTATGCCTGTCAATCATTGCTCAGCTTCCTTTCTTGAGTATGCACTTTCTCGTAGCGTATTCTACGAAGGTAGCCAAGAAAGAAATGCACTACAATTTTTTTTTCCGTCTCCAACATAGGTAGGAATGCGAAACTGGAGATATGCATTATTTGAAGTTTTCGGAGTGCGCGCGCAAATGTTTCTATTTCTTCTGACAAATAGCGTACGTTCAGCAATGGAACAACATGGCTTCTGTAAGTGATGTACGTTATAAGCGGAGCAAGAAATGGTTGGAAACATTCACAAACGTTTATGTGCAGTTAATGGAACACCAGCAGTCGACAGAAATACACGCCCTCGTAGCTCTTTCGTGAGTACAAGTTTCAATAAATAATTGTTGAAAAAAAATTGTGGTGCATTCCTTTCTGGGCTACCATCGTATATCACACACTCAGCGCTCGTCACTGTCCTACGTCGAAGTCTCGCTGCCGACGTCTCCCCCTTCGATCTGATTTAGGCCCATTCATTCCCGACGTGGCACTCTCAGACACACTCCCGATGGCTCTGTTAGCATTTCATCGCTGATATTGTATTTTTAATTTGCAGACGTTTCATTTATATTGTCTTTCAAATTTCTGCTCCCACTTGTATCGTAGTGCTCATTCATAAAAGAGCACATAGATCCAACTTATCGCTCAAGAACTTACGCAGTTGTTTAAGTATTCATGGCAATGCCCTAATCGGGCTTCCTCAAACAATGATCAGGTGGATCTGTTTTAACGTTGCCATGAATGTTGAGAAACAAGAGATTATTTAAACTAAAATAAGAAATAAAAAATAAAAGAAGAAAAAACTTAGAACAGAAAAATAAAATGAAAGAACCAAATTTTACAATTTGAAATACATTAAATAATTTCAAGGTCATTTTACAATTCTAAAATTATCTAAAAATTTAACTGATCTAGTAATAAATTTAACGTAGTTCTTTTTTATATTATGACAAAGACATTTGCTTTCTAGTTTATCGAGATGTCCTGCTTAATGCTTGCTCTACATTGCATCCAATAGGATCTTATGCAAATTGCACATCCTACAACCAAAAAATGCAACATATTCAGTCTTGAAATGTGCTACCTAAACAAATGCACCCCCTGAACAAAATCTAGCCCTGTCTATTAGCAGGGGTCTATTAGAGCCCTTAATAAACCCCTGCAAATAAACACGGAAACATGTTCTATTAACCGACTTAACTAAAATGCAGACATACGCAAACACTGTCCAAGAAGAAATTAAGCAGACACGATTGTATATTTACAATGGAGAACTGAGGATGAATCTTAATAAGCGAGTTGGAAAGGATGAGCGAAGATTCCGACACCTGATAACGAAAAAAAGAAATGAAAAAGCATTATATAATAATCTACTAAAAATATTAACTAAATCTACCTGAAGACTGCATTATACGAAGGGGGACCCAAAAATAACTGGATTGAAAGTGCACGGTCGTTTCTAGGCATAAGAGAGAATTCTGCCTTAGGTGGCTCTAGTAAGGACCTTCCCAAACTGGTTGCCCAAGCTACTGATTATCGTAGTAGTGTTATTCTCAACTGTTCTCATTTGCCATCTGCGAAATCGATATGGCAGATTCAAAGGAACAAAGTGTGTATGAAATTTTGCTTCCTGCTTGAAATATCAGCAATGGAAGCTTACCAAATGCTTCAACAGGCATTCAAGAAAGATGCTATGAGCCATTCACAACTTTTTGAGTTGTTTCGACGCTTTAAACGTGGTGAAATATGTGTTGAAGATCTTGCTCGTTTTGGGCGTCCATCATCTCGAAACGACGAAAACTTTGAAAAATTCGCGAGGATCGTCGTTTCACGATCGACGAAATTTCGTCAGAGACAGACCTAGCAATTTGAGCTCTAAGGGATGGATTATCGTTGCCCACCCTCTGTGTTCGCCAGACCAAACCTCGAATGACTTTTTTCTATTTCCGAGAATGAAAAAAAAAATCTAAAAGGGCAGCGTCTCACTGATATGGAGGCTGTAAAAACAGCTTCGCAGCTGCCACTGGACGATGTCAAAGTTGAAGAGTTCTAGATGTGTTTCAAACAGTGGGAAAGAAGACTGGTCAAATGCATCGAGCCTAATGGAGAGTACGTTGAAGGAGACTGAAAGAATTTTGTAATAAACTTAATAACTTTTCAGAGCAACAGTCCAGTTAGTTTTGGGTCCCCCCCCCCTCATATATAGCTCTCACAACGAAAGAAGGGGCCAATCAGATTCATTATCTTATTGATTGCATGACCCGATGCGCATATGTATCGGTTATCAAACAGAAATATAGGAATTAGACCACTGTCACATGATCAGGCCACAAAATCATCCCGATAGAGAAAGAAATCTGTTATCAACAGGTTAGACGTGATGAACAAATAAAGAAGAATTAAGAAGTCATATGGGAACAAGAACTTTTAATTTACCTAACGCATTTAGAAAATATTCATCATTGGAGGCTGTCTTGTTACAAATTTGAAGCTGGGAAGACTGTCCCTGATAATTTTGCCACATAGTCGTACACAGGATAGTACATATACCGTGTATCTAGACTCTTCCAAGGATAAGACCTGAACTGCCAACAACGCCAGAAAGATTCTAAACCCATCCCGATATAAACTGTGTTTACAAACTGTGCTGTCTGGATTGTGAGGCTGTCTAAGTTGGGTCCTCGGCCAGGTCTTTCCAAGAAATATTCAAGGAACACCATTGGTCTTGGAGAAATGGAGACAGGAAGTCGGTCTACCACCTCATCAAAGCCGGACATCGCATGCTACGTATAGATGAATGCATGGAGATCCTGTGGAAAGGATGCGACAAAGACAAGATTCTCAACAAGGAAATGCGACACCTTCGGCGCAACAGTATTCTTCTTATTGGCTAAACATCCTTTGAGAGGGACGGAATTATCAACTACCTGATTGGACTCAAAGACCTGCAACAAAGCGGAAGAGCCCCCCCAATAGGTTGGCGCTTTAAGAACTGTCCACCATATCTATCACTATAAGAGGGACAGTCTTCCCAGCTTCAAATATTTAACAAGACAGCCTCTGATAAAGATTTTCGAAACATGTTAACCAAATTAAAATTACATGTTCCCATATCACTTCTCTTTTATTTGTTTAAACATCGTGAGACTATGATGGTTCAACTTTCACTAGAAACCAAGAAAACCTAACTGATCAACTTATGCTTGAATCTGATTGGCTATTGCTACTTTTGAATGGCGACATCTTTTCAAAGCCAACTTGTGATAATGTTAAATGTATTCAAATTTAATCTCCGAACAAGTAAAATAATAAGTGAAAGGGCTATTTGGAGTTTTCAGCAAATCGAATCTGCCAGTCAGGTCTGACTATGTCATGTTAGCTATTGCGATTGCATCCGAGTTGAACTGCCGAACACAAAAAACTGACTTAAGATTGAAGCGACATCAACTTGCAGAATAGAGGATTAGATGGTTCGAAGAGCAATGTAATTTGGCTTCCTTGAAAATGAACATTGCTATAATAATAAAATCGTCACTTCTCTGAGCTTATGACAGACTTCCTGGGGAGAAGCTCTGGCAAGTGATGCAAGAGTATGGAGTGGATGGATTGCAATTACTGGTTGCTATCATGTCTCTGTACGAAAGCTCTGAGATGTGTGTCCGGATAAATGGCATTAAGTCAGGACCTTTCACCGTGGGTGTTGTACTTCGCCAAAAGTGAGTACTGTCGCGCCTTTTGTTCATTATCTTTATGAACTGGATAGACAGGGGCACCCGAGGAGATGAGCGTGTTTATGTTTGCGACTGCCAGGTGGAAAGTTTGCTCTTTGCTGACGACCTTGTCCTCCTTGGGTCTTCTCGCACGAACCTTCAGCATGCACTAGACCGGTTTGCAGTAGCCATATGTGAAGAAGCTGGGATGAAGATCAGTGTGGCTAAAACCGAGGTTCTGGTTCTTTCCAGACAGCCTACTCAGTGCGCTCTCCATGTTAGGGGAGCATCATGGAGACAGGTGGAAATGTTATGATGAGTTTTATTTCCAGCAGTACCCCTATTATTCATGATAGCATGGGTGAGGTGAACATCCCACTTTCGTGCTCTTTCCTGTTTTTCATGACACACACAAAATGCACTACATTTTTTTTCACCGCTCGCATTGAATGATGTCATTAGGTGCGTTTAGTGGGCACATATCGAACGCGCCCTGAATAAACTACATGTTATTCGGTCCCGTAACTGTTCTAACACACTCAAGTTGCAATGAAACGCACTATAACTTCACGCTCTCTATATTCACTACATTGACGACCCAAGCACGCATGCCCTCTACTTTTTCTGCAGTTGCATTCCCAAATAGTGCCGTTTTATTGGCTCACCCTGTATCATCAGCTGTTGCCATTTTCGAGAGTGAAGAAAAGTAAATATTAATAATTATACAATCACTATCCTGTACTAGAAGGGATAGCATAATGAAAAGTTTTTGTAGCGAAACATTTGTCGATTTTAGTGCAGGGATTCTCAAACTTCTTTTTCTCACGGCACACTGGCGAAAATATTGCAGTACACTGTAATTATTTTTAAATTTTTTTAATTTTTTTTCTGAGAGTCACAGCCATATAATTTCACAGTATTTGAAATTTGAGAACTTGTACCCCAGATTAAGGAAAAAAAATATCCCGTGACTACTGCTATAGTGGCTAAAAGAAGCTACGTCATGAGTTAATTTGCCGACTTCCCAGGTAAGAATATTTCAATGACCTTTACATGACGATTCTGACTAGATTATGATGTCAAACATGTTTTCTGAGCAATCAACCAATCAGAACCAGTTGCCGAATGAGTCACGACTCAGACAGAGTCAGATCTGGAAGGTGTCAAATGTGTCTATTATAAACTGTAAAAGAATAAAGAACAAACCAAAAAGGCTCATGGACATAAGTTAAAAAAATGGGCCTATGAAACAAGAAGCCGAAGGGGAGGACAAAGTTAATAATGATATGCACGGCAGGAGAAAGAATTGGAAGCTCGGATCGGTGCAGCAAGCCGTGTCAGACATGAACTGTGGCGATTCGTGGTAACGAAACGCGACCTGGGTAAAAAAGTCAAGCTCTTAGTCTTCAAATCTATCTTTTTTCCCATTCTCACCTATGGTCATGAGGCTTAGGTAATGACCGAAAGAATGCGATCGTACAAGCGGATACAAGAAATGAGATTTCTAAGAGGTGTGGCAGGTATTACCCTATAAGATAGAGTGTATAGCAGCACAATAAGGGAATCTTTAGGTGTTGGGTCGCTACTTTTCTGCATTGAGAGATCTCAGTTGCGCTGGTATGGCCACGTAATACGATGCCGCAAACTAGTTTTCCTAGGCAGTTGTTATTTTCCAAGCCGGTACGTAAGAGACCAAAGGGTCGGTGGATACCAGTTGGCTATACTACATAAAGAATCTGGGTTCGAGTCGCTTGTATATTACCAGGGAGTCGCTTGAAACCTCCATAGGGCTGCTGCCTCCGCGACACTAACGATTAAGCGAGTTTCAAAAGTAAGTAAGTAACACTAATATAAAAAATTATTATTATAATTAAAAAATAAAAATATGAGGTGCGATCAACAAGTTCCGGGATCGGTTGAGCATCTCGCCAACAAATGGCAGCACACGTCCACAAATACAGTAAATTATAGCCCTAACATTCATCAATCAGCTTTTCATAAACTTTCTTTCATTGCACTGGGAACTGTGACCACGTAAAGTACGGGGCATAAAAAATGGAAAAAATGCATTATGTAATAATGTTAAAGTGCATGAAAAATAATGACCTTACAACATACAAATTTGGTAAAATGGGTTCCTTATAAATGTAGGTAAAGCAGATATATCGCATTGAAGCCATATAACTAACGCAAGGTTGTTGCATAGCTAATTTATGGACGAAAGCTCTGAGATGTGTGTCCGGATAAATGAAATAATTCAAGACCGTTCACCTTGGTGTTGGATTCCGCTAAGGGTGCGTACTGTCGCTTCTCTTTTTCATTATCTTAAGGGACTGGATAGACAGGGGCAATAGAGGCGATGAGCGTGTTTGTCTGGGCGACTGCCTGGTGGACAGGTTGCTCTTTGCTGACGACTTTGTCCTCCTTGGGTCTTCTCGGCCAAACCTTCAGCATGCACTAGACCGGTTTGTAGTAGCCAAATATGAAGAAGCTGGGATGAAGATCAGTGTGGCTAATACCGAGGTTCTGGTCCTTTCAAGACAGCTTGCTCAGTGCGCTCTCCATGTTAGTGGAGCCTCATTGAGACAGGTGGAGAAATTCAAGTATCTCGGGATTGCATTCACAAGTGATGGACGTCAGGAGAAATAATTGGATGCTCGGATCGGTGCAGTAAGCTGTGTCAGACGTGAACTGTGGCGATCCGTTGTAACGAAACGCGAGCTGGGTAACAAAGTCAAGCTCTCCGTCTTCAAATCTATCTTTGTCCCCATTCTCACCATTCATGAGGCTTGAGTAATGACCGATAGAGTGCGATCGCGGGTACAAGCGGGTATAAGAAATGAGATTTCTGAGAAGTGTGGCAGGTGTTACCCTACTAGATAGAGTGTACAGCAGCACAATAAAGGAATCTTTAGGTGTTGAGCCGCTACTTCTCCGCATTGAGAGATCTCAGTTGCGCTGGTATCGCCACGTGATACGGATGCCGCAAACTAGCCTTCCTAGGCAGTTGTTATTTTCCAACCCGGTAGATAAGAGAACAAGGGGTCGGCCTAGAACCAGGTGGCTAGACTACATGGAGAACATGTGCCTAATGGCGGAAGATCGCGATCGCTGGAGATCCTCCATATAGCTGCTGCCCTCGCGACCCTAACGGATAAGCATGTTTGAAAAGTAAGTATGAGCAATGGAGCAGCAGAATAGAAACACAATTTGAGTTCTTTGGAAAAGTGGCATTAGAAATAGACAGGAGTGTGGCCAGTGAAAGATGAGGTATACCCTTGAAAACATGTTACCGAATAAAGAAGAAATTGTATTCAGGAGAAGACATCGAATGCAAGGTTGGATGAGGTAGACCCAAGATAGTAGAGGCTAATGATCGATGCCGTATTGCACAGTTGGCCGTTCACCATCCACCGATTTATTATATGTACTTTTGCCAAACCTTGTTCAACAGATTTCAATGACTGGAAACTTCTGGTAGAAAAAATGTGGGACAATATGTAGTTTGATCTGTTGGAGTCAGTTTTCGATGGCATGCCCGGCAGATTGCAGGAGTGCTTGCAAAAACAAGGAGGGAAAAATCAAGCAATGAGTTTGTAGCACACATTATTGTCAAATGTTGACGGTACATAATGGTACCTTATTGTATGGATGTCACGTTTCCTTATATTAAAACACTTGTTTTGGTTCTTGCCAATTCTTATGCTCTCGACGTTATAAGAGATTGTCTGACTTTATCATGGATATTAAGTTTGAGAACTAAAGAATTCGAAAGCAGCCACGATGTCGCTTTCACACCCACGCTACTTACCAGATTGGCTCTGCAGACACTGCCCTCTTTCCGAAAATGAAGATCCAGTTAAAAGGTCATTGTTTTGATACAATTGAGCAGATCCAGTGTCAATCGCAGAAGTACTCGACTCATTTTACAAAAAAGACTTCCAAGCCAAATTCATTGTATGGTTTCGCAAGGGGCCTATTTTGAAGGAACCTTTTGAACACACCTTGTAATAAAACAAAAACTAACCAAAACGAGAAAGTACGGTATATATATGGCCAAATAATAAACAAAAGATGAAAAAACAATATGAAACAAAAGATGCAGAATCAATTCAATAAATCAAACAGAACAGCCTAAGGTCGGCCCCTTGTTCATATTCAATAACTTTTAAGAAAGCCTTTTATAGATTTCCTTTACTTTCAAAGCTGTAATTGACAGACCTAACTTAAAATTACCTAAACCAATACTACGACCAGTTTCCAAAACGTTTGATCATGCTCGATCTGTATAATCTGTCATATCTTGCACGAGCCAAATGCTTTTTCCACCTTTTTATACCGGGCTTTGCAAAAGTTCTGTTACACTCGTAAAGACCCTCAAAAAAATGGACACGACGATGTTCACGATGCATTTAGACATGTTTCTATTGTGCCATTTTGTAGAATAACATTATAATTAATCATTTAATCATTATAGCCAACATCTGCATCAAGAACCCGCTCCAGACGAGGCTGAAAAGCCTGGCAAACTTTGCGAATGTAGTCCTTCCTCATTCTGGTCCACACAGGTTTGACAGATGTTTTCAGCTCGTCGACGTGGCTGTGACGGACCTTGCAGGCCTTCCCCTCGACATGCGCCTATACGCTGTAATCAAGTGGATTGAGGTCTGGCGACTGCGGAAGCTAAAAGGAAGATGTAGGCAGATTGAGTTTTGCACAGGTTTGGCCGTGTGGGCAGAGGCACTGTCCTGTTGAAAGATGTAGTCCGCATTTCTTCACCCAGGGAAGGACGTTTGTGGCCAGGATGTCCTTGTAATCAGCCGCCGTTAGCCGGTATCCACTTGGAAACATCATGGGTGGTATTTTTTCGCCATTCGACGCCACGATTCCGAGCATCATCATAGAGGCCGGGTGCTTGGTTGTAGACACGTATCGGATCTTAGAAATGTCCTGGCCGAAGCTTACCACGCAGTCGTTTTGCTTGTTTACACAGGATCGACCGTGAAGGTCTTTTCGTCAGAGAAAATGGCAATTCGCTCGCCATGACTCTTCAAGTCGTTTAGAAAACGGCGACAGCGCTCCCGACGTTGTTCCCGTATCCGATCCGTCAGCAGAAGCCTTACGCTCTTTTCACCTTCTTCTTTGACCACTCTGGACACTGTGGACACCGAAATTTTCTTTTTCTATGCGAGCGCAGTCATTTTGAGCGTCGGGTCTTGTTCGAAGGCTTTTCTCACAAACAAACGGTTGACGAGTTGAGGTCTACTTGAACTAAGTTGAACTTTTAGGTCTCTCCTATTCTTGAGCCCGTCCGCAACTCTGTGGATGATCATCCGGCTGACTTTAAGGAGCTTGGCAATCTCGGACTTCGTGTGGCCTACGCTTAGGAGAGCAGCGATCTCTACTCGTTTCGTTTCCATCGCTTTTGTCGTGGAAAATAGGATCACTCAGAGGTTAATACGTAATTTCCTATATATTAGTTGATCCTTTTGTCGAAATGGAATTATCCAAATCATGAGCTGTCTATTTTTGGGGGATGTAAAGAGTGTAATAGAACTTTTGCAAAGCCCGGTAATAAAGTGTGAATCAAAATGATAGCACCACAGAGGAATACGCGAAGTTCTCAAAACACATATATAAGAATCTTTTATATATTTTTTTATTTGTATGACACTACTGGTAAAGAAAAGTTTTCTAATATGGAAATTGCAAATAACATTATCAATTTAATCAACAAAAACATAAATTTGCCACTTGTAAACCGAGTCAAAATGATAGCACCAGTATTGAAATTGAAAGAACAAAATATTACTAGTACCCGATGTGACTTCCCTGTCTTGAGATCAGCTTAAACACTCTCGTAGGCATTGTTGCAACAAGTTTGTGAAGCGGTTGACTGTTAAGCTTAGTTTCCATACATGCGTTTTTAACTGCGTCTCTGCGTCTAGACGCATAAATTGGTGCGTCTTGACGCACTTGTCATGGAAACATATATCTGCGTCTCCGAATCTTGGTTGATGTGCGTCTGGAGTTCATGCGTCTGGACGCAGAAAAGTGAAGTAGATAGGCTTTCTACTTCTTGACGCACTTGTAAGTGCGTCTCAAATCTTTCTAGATCACATGATTGTTTTGCGCAAGCGCACTTGCTTTGTTAACCTTCCAGCGGGCGCGCCCTCTAAACAAACGCGAAAGGTCGTGTATTTCCTAGATACGCTATTGCAAAATATAAATTTTCAAGAGTGTACCTTTTAAAATAATATTGTAATCAGTTATTTTATTTAAAATGAAATGAAAACAATGTAAACATAAAAGACAATAACGATATAAAATGACCAAAGAATTACCGAAATTACATGAAAATAAAATAAATGAAATTGCCAATATTTCCACTGTACTATTTACATTTGTGTAAAGATGAATTAAAAGTGTAAAGATATATATTGGAAAAAACAAATGAATTGAAATTTAGATATAAAAAGATTTTTATTAGAACAAAAAAAATCGTATACAACCAAAACTAACCAGAACTAAAATACAAATAGCACCTCTGCAAAGCCCTAATAACGCTTCGAAATTCAGACACGGACTGAAGATAGGCCTCCGCAATGAAACTGAATACATTGTTGCATCACATAGATAGTGCATTGTTATTCGCATTTCTACCAATAATAAGCCCTGAATTTGCACTATCTATGATGATGTAACAATGTATCCAGTTTCATTGCGGAGGCCTTCTCTCTCGGTGGTCACGCACCATCTCTCCCGAAAAACACCAAGGTGGTGGCCATGATCGTTAGAGAGAAGCTTCTCCCTCTAACGAGAAAAATTGCAAAACATAAACTCATGACGCATGCGCAGTTGAACTTTCTGCGTAGACTTCATGCATGCATGGAAACTGATACTTGCGTTCGAATTAAATGCATCAACAGCTGTTGCAATGTGCGTCTAGGTGCGTCCAGATGCACATTTGCTTTCTGCGTCGAGACGCAGTTATAAATGCGTCAAAAATGCATGCATGGAAACTTAGCTTTAGTTTCATCCCAAGACAACAAAATTGTTTGCTTCAGTTCTGCAATAGATTGAAACTGCCTTCCATCATTGTAGACCGCTCTTGACAGGATTCCCCACAGGTTTTCTATCGGGTTAATGTCTGGGGAAAGTGGTGGCTAATCCACGACACAAACACACTCCATTCTGCAGGAACCATTCCCTAGTTTTTTTTGCTGTATGAATAGGTGCGCTGTCCTGTTGAAATATGAAGAACGGTCCACCCAGGATTTCTGCAACAGGCAGAAGATGAGCTCCTAGCAACTCCTGATAGTCCACAGCCTTCATTCTACCAGAAGGGAAAGCAAGGGTTGTTTTGCCACGAGAGCTAAATCTTGCCTATACCATCAAAGATCCACCCCTTTGTTGACGCTTTGAAAACTGTGATTCTTATCTTCTGACATCATGCCAGTAGTAGGACCAGCCATCCGGACCATCTAGGTTGAACTTCTTCTTATCACTCCAGATGACTGTGTCCCCTTGTGTTCTCCAGGTCATGTGTTCACGAGCCCAGGCCACTCGTTGTGGTTTCAGTGCAGGCACCACTTTCAGTTTTTTGTATGCAAGCCATGTACATTATTTCTCAGTTCGTACAATTGTGGATACCTGAATTGCAGGATGTGATGCAACAGATCGTGTGCTAGATTGAGAGTGCGCTAGCTCTTTTATGACAAATCTTTTTTGCCGTGTTGAAAGAGCAGGATAGCGGCCAGTTGATTTTTTTCGTCCCAAATGAATGAAATTGCTGACAACTTTACGGGAACGCTTGATTCGCCTGCCAATATCTCTGGGAGAATGTCCAGCTTTGTATAATTCTCTTTCAATCTGTGTCAGTTGTTAACCACGACCCATTGGAAGATGTAGCGGAAATGAATTGTTTCACACGGAAATGAAAAAATTATTTGGTTTTCATGTTTCTCATTATCATTTCCTATCTTGTATGCAAAACAGGTGCCACTGGTTGGTCTCATTAGGTAGAGGGGGATTGGTGGTGCTACAGTTTACAAGTGGCAAATTTATGTTTTTGTTGATTAAATTGATAATGTGATTTGCAATTTCCATATTATAAAACTTGTGTTTACCAGTAGTGTCATACAAAAGAAAAAAATATAAAAGATTCTTATATATGTTTTTTGTTTTGAGTATTTGGCGTATTCCGCTGTTGTGCTATCATTTTGAATCACACAATATTTCTAGAGCTGTGCACAACAGTATTTCCTCACAAAAAAGAGTGAAAAGCACAGATTGCCAACTTTTCCAGAGGCACGATAACATCTTTAGGATTTCCTACGAGTGCTTTCAAAGCATTCCCACTATCGAATGCAATCGTTAAGTTGCAAGCACTCAAAATCTTTTTCACGGCGTCAGTCAATTGCAGATCATAACCAATTTAGTGTTCGCAGTCTAGGTCTACAGAGTAAGTTGTCGACAATGTAATCTAAAAAGGCGTTCAACCTTGCTATAGGTTTAACAGTACTCAATTCAGTTTGATACCTTTGGTCAGATCGAGGAACATTAAGGCGGTGGTGGATCATAGCGTGGAAGGCAGTGTTTATGGCTAGGACAGTGAACGGAATCGTTCATAATATAGTGATGATGATTGCTGGTGGGTTTTTGATTAATGTTGATTTAACCCAAATAATGCTTAATTCTCGGAAAAGAAAAGAACTTATAATTACATTTCCATGAGTGAATTTGATTGTAGAAAGCTTCCAGACAAGCTCTGCCTCTATCCACCAGAAGGAACATGATTGGTTTGGTTTGTTTGGTATTAACGTCCTTTTCAACTGCCATGGGCATTTCAGGTCGGCATTATAGGGAATGCAAATTTTGCCTCGCAAGGGTCCTTTAAAGTGCAGTCGGCAAACGACTACATGGGACTAACGGCTTTACTTCCCTTCCGAAGGAAGTGCGTGATCTCAGGATTTTCCCCCTGAAAAAAATCATCGTTATCCTCGGCCGGGATCGAACCCGCGTCCTCGTGTATCAGAGGCGATCGCGCAACCCTTGCGCCATCGAGGTCGATAGAAGGAACATGAAAAGATGCATTAAGTGAACAGAACACAAAGTATCATTTACGAGAGGGTGGTCAAAAGACCAGCACAAGTGGAGAAGCTCAAGACAGAAGCCATTGCCGACCAGATTTTGATTTTGTTGAAAAGCAGATGATCTGTGAAGAGTTGTGCTTCCCTCTAACTCTTTCTAGTGGTCCGGCATCACATTTAGGTATCGTCATTCAAAGTGTGAAAAGTTTTAGTTCCAGTACACAAACTAATTCAGTATACATTGCCACTTCAATGTGTATCGTGTCACTACGAAGCTAGTTCACTTGTAATGATAATTACTTCCAAAAGGTCTGCATATTCATTCGACTCAAACCTTGGCAGAGATCCTGTTCCAAATAAGATAGATTAAAAAATTTACATTATTAAATCTACACTGAGTGACCAGCTAATTATAAGCAACCCCCCTAATACTGTGTGGCGCCATCCCTTCAAGTATAACAGTAGGAATTCGTCGTTGCATGGATTCAATTAGCTGCTGGAAACATTGTTCGTAATGTTTGTCCATGCAGATGCAAGCTACACCCAGTTTATGCTTATTGTGTGACGAGCCCCACCCACGCCCTTATGCCACCTATCAGTTGACT
>JAHWFO010045578.1:0-11767 GCA_023313115.1 Rhysida immarginata | reverse complement strand
TGCCGAAATGCGCATACGTCCTATTAAAAGTTTTATGTGGATCAGTGGTTTCCTGTTATCTTTATTGAAGTTCGTCCACAGTGTCCGGCTCCAGTTCTCTCATAAGTCACGTGACTGTTAGACCGATTTCAATCACAAACTAATCAGGTTAGCCCAGGAAGGGTCTCTATCGAAGAGCGAAAGCAGAATTTGAAAAAGTTAAAGCGTTCTCGAGTAATCGTCGGACATACAGACGGACAGACAGACAGACACACAAACAGAGCGAAACCAATATATGCTTTTCAGCATATAATAATGAATGTGTATCTGACTTGTCCTCTAGAGAGTGTTGTAATTGCAGGTGCAAGTTTCGAGTCCGGTGACAGTTTTTGTGTAACGAATATAGAGATAAGATTTATAAATGAAGTGTATTAGAAACCGCACCATAAAACAAAGAGCTATCAAAACATTTTACTGAACAGGTGCTGCAGAGGTGTACAAGAACCATCAAAATTTTACACAGTTAACTATTAGCCGTGGTTTCTTGTTTCGCTATTTCCAACGTTTAAAGAGAGAATGGAGTCACTGGAGGATCAACAGCGTAAAGGCCATTTTCTGCAAGAACAAATGAGAATGTGATGAAAATAAAATCTTGTAAACATTCCAAGGAGAAGCTTTAGCACTGAAGGAGAAATACATTTATACATTTATTGAAAAAATTAATCCCCCCTCCCCTCCCCCCGAGTAGGGTAAGGCAAGTAGCAGATCCTGAAGTCATCTATTTTTACCCCTTTATCTGCACTTTTTACCTCTCCCCAAATTTTTTAATCAAAAATTTATTTTCTCGAACGTATTATGTAGAAAATGTAAAAAAGCTCGTATTTCCTTTCCTCTCTTATCATTTCCGAACGTATGATATATCACAAGCCATATGTTGGCATAGTTCTAAAGACCACTACCGCCCCCGCAAATCCGACCCCAATGGAACACCTGGACCTAAACTTCATAGTATTGTAGATCTTGCTTAGAGGAATCTGGATACCGAATTTCACGCCTTTACGTACCTAAAAAGCACATAGATATGTTGTCCTATCTGAATCCCACCCCCGTAATTCCGACCCCAGTTTACCAACCAATACCAAACTAAATAGTGCAAATGGACATGCCCCTAGGAAGCTACATTCCGGATTTCAACCTTCTACCTCGAAAAATGTAGAAATTATGAAGGGGTACACAGTTAAGCCATTATAAAACCAATAATTATCTCTATTCTTTCGCAACTGAATATACCGTAGATTATGAGCACTTGAGCAATCGTGCGTCGACAAAGCGATTTCACGTGCGCGCGCCGATGTCAGTAATGCTTAAAAGATGAACAGAAAGTAACAATGTATTCCTTCTTCATATAATCGCATTGTTATATGACATGCCATTAGCTTGGTATTCTTTACACTCACTGTTTTAGCACGTGAATTCGACTTGAAGGGGTCTACGAAAAATTCTGAAAAGTTGATACGGCCGAGCTAAGACTTTGATGGTCATATTTCTGAAAACAGAATTTAAAAAAGTTAATCCGTTTTCAAGTTATCGTGCAAACGGCGGACGGCCGACCGGATAAACGTACAGACCAAGGGCGCATTCTTATAAGTAGCTTTTATGCTAAAGCTCCTAATAAGAAAAAGTGTATCTCAAGACAGGCGAATACAATTAGACATATGAAATATGGACATATGAAATATGGACTGTATTAGACAGTAATACATTATTGATGAATCTTTGTTTCACCAACTGCTTTCGCCATCTTTTCGCGGCTTTATCAAGGTGTTGGAATGAATAGCTGCTAAATATTATGAAAATGAATAACAATATGATTGGTTTACAATGAACAGTGAAGTATCGATTGTAGAGATAAAAGTTAACAATAGGAGGCTGTGAACAAAGTAAATGATTAAATATTAATGAGGATAAATAAAATCAAATAAAAAATTACAATTTAGATATTTTGATATACACGGTGTTTTTGAATCGAGTACAGATTTTTTGGGAGATGATAGAAGAGGTCCTTAGAAGTATATTTTGTCATATGAACATGGGGTCCCTGCAGCTCCGTTTACTTACAATACTGCATTGAACAATCAAATGACACCGGGACGCAGTGTGCGTTGGTAGGCCTAGATTATTTTATTTTTAACAATTAACACAAGTAATCTACTGTAATAACTTTTAAAGTAATTGTTTGCAAAGAAATTTCAAGGTGCACGTGCTTGTTTGTCGAAATGTCTTAGGACAAACTTCGTCAAGGAGATTCCATGGTACCCAACCCCTTTGTAAAATACGATTAGTCCATATGTAAATGAACTAATCGCATTCTGGGAAAGCAGTGGGTAAAGATTTGTTTTAAAAAGTTCACTTGATGTACTTTTTACATATGTAAAGTTAATTAAACAGTATGAATCGTTTTACATGGAATGATTATGCAGACATGCATCTGTGTCTCGGTGCTGCTGGTACCATGGATGGTGCAAGACGTTTGTATGCTGAACGTTATCCCAACAGAATTCTTCTCAATTGTTAATTGTTAAAAATAAATTAATCTAGGCCCACCAAAGCACATTGCGTCCCGGTGCCATTTGATTGTTCAATGCAGTATTGCAAGTAAACGGGGCTGCGAGGACCCCATGTTCATGTGACAAAAAATACTTCTAAGGACCTCTTCTATCATCTCCCACAAAATCTGTACTCAATTCAAAAACACCTTGTATAATTTATTCAAAAACATGTTTAAAAATTTTTTTTAAAAAAAAGTGGGAAAGGTGCAGATTTAAACCCAGAACCTTTAGCATTGGAATCTATCGACTAACCCACTTGACCACATTAACTACTTAAATGTTATACTCTAAATTTGTAAATATATATCAATAGCCTACATAACTAACTTTAAATGATTATATCTCGTAAAGAATGGATATTTATAAGAGAAAAGGACGAGACACAAAAACCCTGGAATGCAATAAATAGTTAATAAATACAACTGAAAAATTTTTCAGTTGTATTTATTAACTATTTATATCTCGTAAACTAATGCCCATTAGCATGAGTTGCTATCCCATATAATAGCGAGAGGTGTGCGTAACAACATATTTAAATTTCAGTTAAATCCAAGCTTAACAGACCTGGTCCTCCCCTTGTAAGGTACTCTTCAACACGAATTTAAATAATGTCATCGATATTCCTAATATGGAAACCAATCAACTGATAAAAAGGAGGCTCATCAGCATTCAGTCCGAGAGCAGGCAAATGGATCAGTTCGAAAGTGCACAATGGAGGCGAGGGTAGTCAAACTGAGCGAGGCAATTTTCCAAGAGAGTTCTCCACAAAGGAAACAAAGTTGGCTGAAAACTATTATGAGTGTTTAGACAATGGGAAAACGTCTGAGCCAGGAGGACTGTATTAATTCTTTAAAATGTGAGTGTATTTAATCAAATTCTACTTTTACGCACCCTTCCAAATCACCGCCTCTGAAATAAGTCGAATTACTGAGATAAAGAGTGCTAATAGTGAACAAATTATTTCTATGAATGTGGAGTATTGAATGTGAAGATAAGATTAGCGATAATTCAATGTCTTATATTTAGTTATCTCCTCAAGCTAATTCTTCACGTGACGCCGACCGACTTCAGGAACTCGCTCCCCCAGCAAAGCAGAATGTGCATGATGTTGAACAACTCAGAACATTCTTCACGATTGGTATTAGACTAAATATGGTTGATTGCCAAAATCAACTCCTTTCTAGTTTGCCAGCCAGGTGGCCGAGAGGGCTAGGGCGTAGGCTATCTAGTTCTCGAGTCCGCTCTCCGACCAGAGTGAAGTTTCGATCACCGGAAAAGCAACAATTGCTCTCCTGATTACGGTAGAGTTGCTTTTCCGCAACAAATCTTCTAATTCCATGCTACAAATATATTGATAAATTTTATTCATAAGCTTTAAATGCAATTTTTGAAGAAATAATTCTCTTTACAATCCAGCAAAACTTGATCGGAATTTTCCCTTATGGACTGAACGCATATACGAGGCCTGTGAGAAAAGTATCCGACCTTATTTTTTTTGCAAAAACCTGATGGATTTGGATCGCGCGCGCTTGCATGAGTCGACCTTGAACCTTTGTGCGTATGCGTGAATTTTTTCCCGCCTATCAATAGCGTCAGTTGCTGGCAATCAGCATTAGAGGGAGGTAGTGTATTGTGCTCTCGTCGTTTTTTGATTTGAAGGAAAATGACGGAATGACTGGAGCAGCGTTACTGCATCAAATTTTGCCAGAAACTGGGCGACAGCCAGGTGGAAACCATCCGGAAGATTCAGACGGCTTTTGGTGACGATGCTATGAGCATCACACAGATTAAGGACTGGTACAACCGGTCGGCCATCAGCATGCCGAAATGATCAGGTCATTGCCAAAGTGAACGCTGTGGTGATGCGGAACCGTCGTGTGACTATCCGAGAAGTTGCGGAAGAGGTGGGCATCAGCACGTTTTCGGCACATTCCATTCTGACCGAAGATTTGGCCATGAAGAGAGTGACGGCGAAATTCGTGTCGAAGCTGCTGACGGCGGAGCAAAAGCAACTTCGTGTTGACGTCTCACAGGACATGCTGGCCTCCGCAAACAGTGACCCCAACTTCATCAACACCATAATCACTGGTGACGAGTCCTGGGTGTACGGGTACGACCATAGCATCGTCACCGAAAGCCTCCAAATCAAAAACCGACGAGAGCACAACACACTACCTCCCTCTAATACTGATTGCCAGCAACTGACGCTATTGAGAGGCGGGAAAAAATTCACGCATACGCACAAAGGTTCAAGGTCGGCTCATGTAAGCGCGCGCGATCCAAATCCATCAGGTTTTCGCAAAATAAAATAAGGTCGGATACTTTTCTCCAGGCTTCGTACAGGGTTTCCCAACGGCACATGTCCAAAATAAAAAATTGAAAATTGAATAGAGGATCTCGATACTATGAGAATTACCCCTATGATACCCCCATGAATCACCGTTGGAACACCCTATATACAAGAGTCTGGGAGGATTCATATCAACGTAGTTATTTCTACAAATTCAAGAATCAATTCACTCTTGTTACGTCGTAGTTGCAAGAATAGTCAGCGCAAAGAGAGCGTAATTCGTAACGACTGTTTCTTCATCCGTGTGCCGAACGTGTTCTCTATCCGTCGCAGTTAACCGATTCGAAGGCCTGTATATTGAAATTGGACCTGTATATTTGAGAATGGGTGTATTTGTTTTAAGTAGATGTTTACTAATACACAAGAAGTAATTAAAGAATAACCCAAGAATGGTCAGTGAGGATTTTATCCTACGTCACACCTGAGATGTTTAAATTATTGATGAAAGTAGTAAGTAATTGCGGATATAAAAATAAACCATTAAGGAATGACATAACCAAGTACCGAAAGGTTAAACTAAACCATTCGCTGAACTATACTTTTGAACCGTCCTATGTTAACATTGGGAGTTTTAAACGGACCATAATGATACCATTAAACCACGTACCTTTGAAATAATTTCAACTATCATTAATATTACGTTATATTCATTCATGACACATCATTCCAAGTTGTTTGATATATTACATGCCATATTTTAGCATTGAAAGTTCCAATGAGCCATACTGGTTCCACTAAACCAGGTTCCTTGAAACCATTTTCTACTATCATTAATTTTACGTTATATTCATTCATGACACATCATTCCAAGTCGTTTGATATACAGTATTACATGCAATATTTTAACATTGAAAGTTCCATTGAACCATAATGGTTCCACTAAACCAGAATGGTTCCACTAAACCAGGTTCCTTGAAACCAATTTGGACTATCATTACTTTTACGTGATATTCATTTAAGATACATCATCACAATTTGTTTGATATATTACATGCCATATCCTATCATTGAAAATTTTTGAAGGTGTCATAAAGGTACCATTAGTGCACGTGCCAATGTTTCGATTGCAACAATTTTCAAAATGGTTCATTTCCTGAACCATATTTATTGGCCGAAATAGTAATTTATATTCGCTTGTATCTCGTCATTAAGATTTGTTTGACATATTACTTAATATATCTGTCCATTGAAAATTGCTAGGTGGGGTCGTGATGGTACCATTTGTGGACGTGCTAATGAACCGATTTAGATAAAATTTATGATTTTTTCATGGCATCTACCATATTCATCGACTGACGAAAATAGTAATGAATAACCGCATCTATCTCGTCATTACGATTTGTTTGATATATTACTCAATATTTCTTCCCATTGAAAATTGCTGGGCGGGAAAATAGAGGTACCATTTGTGCACGTGCCAATGAACCGATTTAGATAATATTTGTAACTGGTTCGTGCCATGAACCATATTCATCGACTGACGAAAACAGATTTTGAAAATCTTTCATAACCTCGGAGGAGTTTGAGTTACAGACAGACAGACAGACAGACGGACAGACACGTTTTCCCACACTGATAGCATAAAGCACCTTTCGGTACCTAATAATGTAAATTGATTTCGAGAGATTGATGGGAACCTCTTGAATGCGAGTCTCAAAATTATATATAGCAAGTGAGCGCGTGCACATCTCCTTCGATGACAGAATATATAAGTTCGTGACGAGGGGAAGACTTTATTTGACCTACATCGATCCGAAATCCAATTTGTGGGATTGTTAGCTATGATGACATGGACTGTCTCTTTCATGAGAAGTCCAGATATAAATTTATGAGTGTGTGATGGAAGGGAAAGAGTTTAATAATGCGGTATTGCATTCGAAAGACCCCAAGACAGGCTGTATGAAGAATGGTCAGTAAGAAATGAAATTTTTGGCAGAGAATAATGTCTACCCTCTTCAATTCGAAATTGGAAATTTTGCATGATTAATCTCATATACTGAATTAAGCTTACGCATATGTTTTGAAGATATTATTTCTCTATCTGAACATTGCCTTACCTATAAATTATTGGTTATTGCTTATTTATCGCAAATTTATCTTAAATTACATTAAAGAACGTGAATAGTTTTATAATATTTTTAAAGTTACCTTGACTTTGTAGTTATAATTTCTAAATTGCATTAAAAATAAAGAAATGAAACTTAGAAATTACAAATGGGCTTGCAAATTTGCCGAACTTGTATTAGTTTGCTTCCAAGGAACTCATTTTTGCAAATGGAAGAATGCCGAGAAGTTTTAATATAGACAATCATCAAGATTATCCTTGTTCAGCCTAAAATACCTGCTCGGACCTCATTCGCAAAGTCCATTAGTTATTTATATCACATGATGCTTTAAAATAATCAGAAATGGCACTACATGCTTTAAAATAATCAGAAATTAGGGAGAGGCCGTGGCCTGGTGGGCTTTCACTGAACACAACTGTGAAATTAAGCTACATCAGGCACGGCTAGTCACTGGATGGGTGACCATCCGTGATAGACCATCTTCACCCCCCCGGCTGCTGCGACCATCATACAGCAGTCGTGAATCCAGGTCCATCCAGGGACCCAACTCGTCGGCCCCTGGCCATACAGGCCCTGGATGGACGTAATGGATCCAGATTCGTAAATTAAAAAATAAAATAAAAAAAAATGATAATGTGAGTGAACACCCGAACCGATTTACTTACTTTCCGTAACTGATTCAATAATGTCAAGTCTCGTAACTAAAAAGTAATCAAGAGGTTGGGCTAAAAAGTAATCAAGAGGTTGCATCATGGGCTTATTTGCTTTCTAATAATAGAAACAAAGACAAACTAAATAGCAAGTTTGGTAATTAATTTATTTAACACCTACGCGTTTCGTGGAAATCACATCTTCAGGGTAGGATACAACTACGTTCAGTCAAGAACGGAGGCCTGTTTTTAACATGATAATGTTTTAAGGCTGGACATCTATCTACAAAAAACGTGATGCGAAAAACGACACCAAAAAGTCTTACGGAAACAGTTTTCCATTGTTGATCCACGTTTAACCATTGTTGGCGCCGGCTTGAAGCACACGCCGGAACTGAAAAGACACGTGACCATTGTTGTTGAGCAACAGTTTTTATTAGCACACTAGCAGAGGTACCCGGCGTACTGAGCACATCGGTTTGGGTCTGCACGGGATCAAAACGTTAATGAGATGGTGCGCGTGGAGGATGCACGTGAATGACGATTATTGAAACACCGGTCTCTAAATCAAAAGAATTTTATTATTCGTACGGAGCTTATTATTTATTACGATAACTTGAAAACGAATTAACTTTTTTACACTCTGTTTTCACCAATCCATTACTATGGGACAGAGCACGAACAAGTACGAACGTGAGATAGCTGGAATAGATACGTGCTCTAATTGCACGTGCTCTAATGGTACCATTATGATACCCCCTTAACAATTTCCTATAACCAGACATGCCATGTATAATATATCATACAAATCGTCACGACGCCTCATGAACGAATTTATAAAAAAAAATAGTGATAGCAGATATTGGTCTAGTGGCACGTGCACTTCTCATGACTGAATATAACGCATAAATAACGATTGTGTGAATTTTTATATTTCACAATTTAATCCATAATTAATTATTTTGAAACATTTAGATCTTTTGATGATTTTTGAAGTCTTCAACTTATCTATAATTTACGCCCTGCTTACATAATTCCTATGTACTTTGAAGTGCTTAATTTATTTCTACAAAATCCTTCCTCTCTATAGTTAAAAATAACTTTCCGGCTAAAAAGAGCGCTACGGGTGAATGATTTTAATTTTTCGTCATACAAATACACTCTTTTTAAGATTTTAGATCCTGCAAAAAGCTTACACGTGCCGTGTTTGTTGTCCCGCATTCGATTGTGACTACAGACGCGAGTAAGGCGAGGAACCTTCAGTATAGACACTATGTTTACTCGACATGTCGAGAGACTCGATACTCGTGCTTATATTTCATACTTCAGTTATTCTAAGCCCTTATTCAGTAGTACGGATGTACATGATTCTGTAGACTCGTCCATTGATAAATAAATAAAATGTTTATGTACTATATAAAATATTTATTTATTTGTTGCATCTAAAAACATTATCATGATTCAATGTTTCGGGTTGCAGATTCGAAACTAAGTCATTTATATTTATGATGTGAAACTACTTTTTATTGATATGTAAAATTATTCTATTGATGTGAACTATTATTTTATTGACGTAAATGTTTATTTTATGGCCATACCCCTCCAATAAGAAAACTTTCTCATTGGAGGGGTTTACAACAGCAGGGAATCCAATCATCATACAATAATCAAGTAGAAGGTAATCCAATGGCATGACAAGACTATTTGAACAGTTCATCAATAATAAAATTATAAACTGAAAGCTTACAAAGATAACATAGTAGAAAATAAATATAAAATTTATAAACCATTAAATACAAATTAAACATTGATGGGTATAAATGAAATTAAGTGCAATAAATTACAAGATTGAGTGTATTATACAATGGAAGGGGCGGATGACTCATAACACCTTCATAGACAGCTCTTACAACCGAGCTCCGATACATCGATGTTATTCATGAATCGATTTTTTTTTTTTACAGACTTACGAGAAGAGTACATGAGGAAGTAAACTTCATAACAATAGATGGAAAGAGAAGGTGAAGAGCTTGTCAACCCAGGACAATTCTATATGGTGCATGATTCGAGCCTTACAAAACAAAAAGGCCATGAATATTCCACCACTTTTAGACACTAATGGACATTTCATAACTAATGACCAAGACAAACCACAGCTTATTGATGATTCACTTAAAAAACAATTTGTGACTCCAAAGGATGATCGTCCAGAAGGACTAGAAATATCCAAAATGGTAGAAAGCAGCATAACAAAGTATTACAACAATAGCCATCATGTGGCCAAACATAAAATACAGGTAGCTGAGATTCAAAATTGCTTTAAGAAACTCAAGAAAAAGAAGGCACCAGGTAAAGACACTATTATTAACAATGCCTTAAAAAACTTACCGCAAAATGTAAGTAGTGATATCACTAAAATTATAAACGACTGTTGGGATAACTGTTACTTTCCGGATACATGGAAACAGTCTGTTGTTCTAAGTATCCCTAAACCCGGTCAAAATCCTGCAAACCCTGTAAGCTACAGGCCCAATAGATTTCTGCACAACCAATAATCTCATCCGTGCAGAACAATTTGGTTTTCGGGCGGAACATTCTTGCCAGCTCCAAGTTTGGAGACTTATAGCGGATGTTAACACTCCCCACAATCTTTCGATGTATTGCGGTGTCATCTTCTTAGATGTTCATAAAGCATTTGATCAGGTCTGGCATGAAGGCCGTACTTATAAAATGATAACTGATGGTTTCCCACATGATTTAATTAGTCTAGCTCACTCGTTTCTGTCCAACAGGTCATTTCAGGCCAGAGTTGGAGATGAATTATCTGATACCTGTGAGATAAATGGCGGTGTCCCACAAGGATCAGTGCTGGGGCCAGTTCTGTTCAATTACTATATACGTGACTTCCCTGAAATCTCTTACTGCAAGCTATATTTTTATGCGGATGATGCTGCTGTACTGACATGGGCACGCCAGCCTATTGTTGTTGTATCACGTTTGCAGAAAGCCCTTAAAGAATGCGAAATCTGGTTTAGCAAGTGGCGATTAAAACTGAATGTAGACAAATGCAAAGCAATGTTTATCACTAAGAAGGAAAAGAGAAATCTTGACTCCTTAAAGTTATATGGCAAATACTTGGAATGGGTTGATAATTATAGATACTTTGGCGTTGTTATTGATTCAAAACTATCATGGAATATGCATGTGACTTATGCGATGAACAAGGCCAAAAAAAGCAAAGTTTAGCTTAATTGCTCTGTTGGGTCGTAACAGTGCCCTCAATGTCGATAATAAACTACTGTTATACAAAATAATTGTTCGTGTCATCTTGCTATATGGCATGCCCGTCTGGGCTACGATTTGCAAGACAAGATGGAAGGAACTCCAAACTTTCCAGAACATTACCCTAAGGACTATAGCACAATTACGTAGATAGGAGAATTGCTCGCAATTACTCCATTCATAATGATTTCGATATGACCCATGTCGGGAAATATGTTCAAGAGCTCATGAAAACCGTGCTGCCTATTATGGCAAATCATGAGAATGATCTAGTCTCTGGCATTCTAAAACATTCTCTACATAGAAAAAGGCATCGTAATCCAAGACATATCCTTGATGTCAATTTTGATGACATTGATAATGTCATCTTCCCAGATTACTGGGTTTCATAAATTCTTTCGTTTTTTCTGTGGCTTACTATGTGATATACTCCTAGTTCAGACAATCGTCAATCAAATGTTCCTCCACCAAGAGGAGGTAATTTTCTTTCATACTTTGGATGACCTTTGTGGGTACATCAAGCTTCTTTTCTAGTTCAGTGTATTTCCCTTGGAATATGAGTATGAAGGATGAGATTATGGAAGCTATGCTTCAAGTTCCACACGAATACCAATACACTACACTGTTCGATTGTCGATTGTCTTGACTGAAGGTAGTTGTATCCTATCCTGAAGAACTTCCACGAAACGCGTAGGTGTTAAATAAATTAATTATCAAACTTGCTGTAACTTTTTTATTTTTTAACCGATTTTCAAAATTCATTTTGATACTAACATTTCTCCTCTATGTAATGCACTATTCACTTTTCGACATAGTCCCCATCCCTTTCCA
>JAHWFO010045573.1:0-17265 GCA_023313115.1 Rhysida immarginata | reverse complement strand
AAAAAAAAAATTGAGTACCTTTTAAAAGTATTTTAGGTTACCAGATTTTCTTTTAATTTAAAATTTTAAAATCAATTAGCTAAAATTTGATAAATTATGTTAGGTTTGTTTATCAATAGTAAGAAACACTTTTAAATATCTTCCCAGTTTAAATGTTCTGATTTTATCAATATTCCATTATTGTCAGATAAACAAAAATTAAAATGACATTTTTTTTATTTTCTTAAAATAATTTTGTGACACAGCTTGTTAAATTTTTTAAAGTATAAACATCTAATTGATATTTCAATAAAGATAAGTATTGTGATAAACATTTTTATTGTGATGAATACATTAAAAAAACAACTGTCACTCAATAAATGAGCACCAAGCTCGTATAACCAGGTATAATATTTGCACAATAGATTTCCAAAGGATGACATTCTTCGTAAAAAAGTGGATACATCTTATTAGGCGTAAGAATTGGAAGCCAAACTCTTATTCTTCAGTTTTCTTCATCTATGCTTTCACTTGTCTCTGGCTAAGCCTCCATTATTACAATAACGATAGGAGTTGCGAGTTGTAGGCGCTCTTTTAAAAATTCGTAAGGCATTGAATCAGTTATTGAAAGTCATTAAAAGTATACGTTATCGTTAGTTAATGCAATAAAGTTTTTTTAAAAAAAATCAGAAAACAGGTTACGCTTACTAATACCTCTCGAAGTCATCTACAAAAACAGCTGAAATAACATTGAGAACATACGCCACCTTACGTTTCTGCCATCCCCATAATGGAGACCGCTGCACTTCCGGTGGCACCAGTAGCGCTCAGCAAAATGAATAGGGCACTGCCAGTCTCTTATTTTCATTTGTCTCTGGAGTGTCCCCAGGGAAGAGGAAGAACGGGAAGCGCAGGTCGTAACAGTTCCAATGCTATTCAAGTGAAATCGAAACAGCGCCACTGGTCTCCAACGGCCAGGCCGCTAAGGAAGGGAACTTCCGCTGTTGAAAAACCCTCCCTCCGGCCTTCATATGGTGCTGCTCCACAGGCTTCTCCTATCCCCCTCCCCACCCGTGCTGTTCTTTTGACCACCCTCTCGTAAATACTATTTTATTCCGTTCATTTAACGTTGGGCGTACGTATCTCTTCATGTTCCTAATGTGTTCTTGTTCTGTTCTGAGTTGTAACGTGTCAATGCAGCACAATCTGGCACCGCCTGTCTTGACTTGTCGGAGAAAAAAATAAAATCGGGCACTTAGTTGCTGGATTCGCTGATGACATTCGTTGAATAGAAGAACAACTGCCATGAATGCGCCGCGCAGAAACGGCTCTTTGAAGAAAACCAATCACCTTGTAGGAAATTAGATACAAATACAATTTTATCTAAAGAAGGCTAGATTAGAGAGAGTAGAAAATAACTGCTCCAATCTTGGAATTTTATGTTCACCTAATAATTTATTTAGTATGTAGTCACTTATTTAAAACTGTATTTTTCATCTAAGGCTCAGTTTCGATTAAAGTCGAAGCGGCCTGGCCGCTTGGATCGCTAATTACATCCGATTTCACTAAATCCCCCGAGCTTCGCTTCCCATTGTAATTCTTCCCTGGTGTCCCATCCATCTTTTCTTCATCCATGGTGCCGCCCATGTTGTCAGGCGGATTTTTGCTGAAGCTGCGGCGCTGCGATCGAAGTCGCTCGTGCGAAAGGTTTCACTGATAATCGCTAATGCTGGAAACGACGATTTAAAATTCCAGTAATTCCAACGATATGAAATGAGTAGATCGCTCATGAGCTACTTTCAGCGCCACCATCGTGTCCCCATTTGAAGGCCTGGCGGTAGTCAAAAACTGGCTTTCATCGATCTTAACGTGTGTAATTTTGCGTAGATAAACACACCAAAACTCAATGCCGATTTCTTGTTCAGCTTTAAATTGTAATAAAAGATATATTAAAGGTTCACCACTGACCTTTCACATGTGTATTTTTTATTTTCTGCGTCTTAGAATGTTTTTCTCATGTAAAAATTCTGGTCTTTCATATCGTGATTGGTTGATTAGATGTATCCAACGTTATTATCGTCGTTTCAGTGATACCAGAATGATTATTTAGAGTATTTATGAAATTATATACCGCATTTATTAAAAACCTAAATTTGGGAGATCGCATAAGAAATTTCAGACTACAAGCACGATGTTGGTGGGGGGGGGGGGTGCTTTCTCAGCTGGCGACAAAGCGGATATACAGTAATGGCGCTTTGGCTGGCGATGTTCAGACTACCATAGTAATGGCGCCTGCAGTGTGGACTACATCGTGGCCTACGTGATAGATAAAAGGCCTGCTCATTCGCTATGAAATCGTGTAATCAGGGGCAGCTGCTGGAAGTGCTTCCTACTGGAGACCTCTACCGGCAAAAAGCGAACTGTTATGTCTTTCTGCGTGGCCTTCGATATATTAGGCCTCTGCATCGGGCTTGAAATAGCGTGCCGAGGCAGTTTCAAGTTTTGACCGCTAGTTGGCGCTCGTCAGGAATAAACAACTACTTTCTACCTCATCGCTATGCTAATTTATCCGACTTTATCTCGCAAAATTCTGGCTCTCACGACAAAATTAGGTCTAATAAAGAAAACTATCTTTCATGGAAATGATTTTATAGGGAAATTCTTATTATATGCTCAAATTGATAGTGGAATAAAAATTCTATAAGTATGTGAAAAAAAAACCTTACCCTCATCCATCCCTGCCTGTACTTATGGGAGGTTCTCCTTGTTATAAAAGAACATTATCACTTTAAAAGTTTAGAGAAAAATCATTACTTAACTGAATTTCCTTTATTCATTTACATTTATGCATATCGTTATGTAATATTGATGAATTTGTCTTTACACCGGTTTATTGTATAATTTTCAGCAAGAGCAAATGACGCGATCCTTATGTGGTCTTGTTTTCATTGCACTGAATGAAATTAATGAAACGAAATTATTCCAACATATTTTTAACATTTTTCAAACGTCACGCTAGCACATTTTAATGAAAACGAATTACTGTTTTGTGTTGTTGGTTTTTCTTTTGAATCGAATCTTAATCCAAATCGATCTGCATTTATCATAATGAGCAATATATTCGATGTAAGTGAAAAATCGGTTTAAAATCGGAAATTATTCACACACAAAATATTGAAATAAAATGTTTTATCAAGAACAGATGAAGGGCGGCGGGGGGATATTCACACACGTACCTTCATCTGTTCTTGGTTTATCAATCATTTTAACATAACATACACAATGCTAAACTACTTTTCACCACACGTCATCTGGAATGGTCTACATAAAACAATCATTGATACGTGGGCCGATTTGAGTCTTCTCGGTGGCCACGGTCTATTGCGTTCCGACTCAAAAAACGTCTCCTGACGTTGGTTAACCGATTTCAAAAAAAAAACGATTACCCCGATTCGATATCATCAAGAACAGATGAAGAGGGAGGGTAACGATAGTACATTTATCGAACGAGATCGTCTGTACTATTATCGATTTTATTGATACATCCAACAACAGGCTGTTGAATGTACATTCAACTCAAAAGAACAAAACAACTAAATACCTGTTAATGTAGGTTTCGGACTGATGACAGCATAAAGGTCATTGGATTTCAATAATTTCAAAATAAAGTACTTTTATTAAATGAGTAATTTAATAACACATGGCCTCTGAAAACAAGCAAGTTTACACTAACACTGAATCAGGGGCGTAGTTAATGAAGGCAAAGGTGTGCAGTACACGGGCGCAACGAATTAGCACTTTAAAAACAACGAAATATCTCAACGAGAAAATACAAAAAATATAAATTACAAATATATATAATCAATGAAAAGCAAAATACAATTTAATAAAAAAAAAACTGCGTTCGAAGTGTTTGTTTTTCCTCTAAATTCAGGAAATAATTTTATCAACGTCTGTAGCTACCATAGATTAAGCTTGAATCCACCCTTGTGTTATCCCTGATGATCCCCCTCTAGCGTTAAAAAGTTGAACTTCCGCTGGCACGGACACGACCTACGAGATAGTAAAGGCAGTGGGCACGGAGGAAAGGATTTACTATCTCGCGTAGGCCGTGGGCACGGAGGAAAGCTAGTGTTGCCGCGATCGATACTCAGATCGATCGATACTCGAGTACCGATGTTAGATTGAATTAGATCGAGTACTCGAGTACTGCTTGTGCTTCCGCCATTTCGATCAAAGATGGCGCCATGGACGAAAGAAACTATACTTATTAGTAGTGCTACTTATTATATGGAGCGTCATTTGGCCTATCGTTTTGTGCATCCATGAACGAGGAGCGTCATCACCAAATAATATATGATGATTACAGATTTTTTAAATTTTACTCCTGCTAAATTATTGTAAAAACGATATGTGTTATTGATATCACAAAAAATTACTTTAACAGTTTAGTCTCTTTAAACAATTTAGTCCTATATACGTAAAAATTATATGCGATAGTGCTGGGCGATGTTCGATGTTAACATCAAACATCGATGACTATAGTACATCGATGTGGATTTCTTCGACCTTTTGATGTCGTTAGGGCAGAAATGTCATCTGAGGCATCAGTTTCCCTGTCAAAAGTAATACCAACAGTTCGTAATTTGCAAAGATTGACAGCTTCTGTTAGAAGTGATGAGTGCAAAGCTGTTCAAACAATAAGAGAAAAGTTGATCGCTGGCCTCACAGGAAGATTCAGAAATATCGAGACAACACCATCTCTTGCAGTAGCCACTTATTTGGATCAAAGGTTCAAGAAAATGTGCTTTTTGGAACGTGGGGAATTAGCAGTTATTGTTGAAAATGTTGACTATGCTGTAAAATTACTAAAGCAAGAAATACGATCTCATGAAAATAATCTTCAGAACTTAAGTTCATATGAATTTAATAACACTGATACTGACTCGATAAATATTACTGAGACTGAAGAAGTTAGTCAAAAGTTTAGATTTTGGAAAAAAATTGATGATAGAATTGCAAACAGTCAAAGATTACAGAATTCCCAAAGAACTTCTGATGTTATACTAAAATCTTATCTAAATACAACGAATATTGCTAAAGATAAAAATCCACTAGTTTACTGGCAAAATGAGTGTGACTCTGTTTTAAAATGTTTGGCAGAAGAATAGTTGTGTATCCCATGCAGCTCTGTTCCATCAGAGAGATTATTTTCTAAAGCTGGAGAGTTGATTAGTAAGAAAAGAAATGGGATTAAACCGAAGCTTGTTAATGAAATTTTGTTTTTAAACAAAAATATTTCTGTTTTTGAACAAAAATGAATAATATGATAAATTTGTTTGTAATTATTTCATAAAAATAAATGTTTGTTATTGCCATTAAAATGATTTTATTTAATGTTTTTTGTTGTTGTTGTTTTTTTTTTTGTTTTTTTTTACTTTACATGTTTTAAAAAAATACTTGATCAATACTCAAATACTCGAATACTTGGGTATGATCGAGTACTTGATCGATCGAGTATTGCATCTCTGATCGCGGTAACACTAAGGAAAGCATTGAAATGAGAGGCGATGCGGAGGCCTAATATCTCGAAGGCCACGCTTTTTGTCGGTAGAGGTCTCCAGTAGGAAGTACAAGCACGGCCTTCTAGAAAGCACAAGTACGGTTGTTCTAGGAGGCCGTGGCACAAGTCCTCAAGCAACGTTGCCAATTTGGCATTTTTTTTCTTGCTCTTGTCCTTTGTTAAACCATGACCTCCTTTATTATTACAGACCTGTTTTACTGAATAATTCCATTGTTGCCTTTTGCATTTCTCAATTTTGCCATGGCGCTGTTTAACCTCCCTATCTGATTGTTTCCAACAATGAAGGTTACATTGTTGCTCGGACTAAGATGGTCAGGTGACTTTTCAGTGACGTTAAAATCAAACTGAATAAGCAATCATTTAATTAACCAAATTTAAGTTCATTTTTATTCGCTATATAACTCCCTTTTAAAATAAAAGATTCTCTGCAAAAAATTTTTAATACGTTATGTATCTTTTTTATTTTGTTTGCACTACATTTTGTTTATCTCAGGTGGTAACAAAAGGGAGGTTAAACAGCGCCATAGCAAAATTGAGAAATGCCAAAAGCAACAATGGAAATTATTCAGTAAAACAGGTCTGTAATAATAAAGGAGGTGATGGTTAAACATTATTAATAAAAACTAAACAATGCAGAAAACAATAAAAACATGGATAAGCGCTTTTAAAAAAAATACAATATAAATAATTAATATTAAAAACCTTTATTACAGGATAAAAATACAAGTACATACAATTTAATGTTCATAATAATCGGAATCCCTTCTAATTTTATCTTGTAAAAAACTTCTTTTTACGAATTTTCAAATTTTGTATATTTATTTTTTAAGTATTTTATTTGTAAACTCGACTTTCCAATATAAGCCAATAATGGCTTCTGTAAATGCCAGATTTTCTTTGTATATTTCATCAAATATTATAATAAATTTTAATTATTATTATTATTAAAGTTGAGTAAATCTATGAGAATAGATCCCAACTCCCATAAATGCCGTATGTGCTAAAGCCCTGACGTAATATGTGAAATGTTAATACTCTAAATTCCCTCTAGGTGTCGCCAGTAGGAAGCACATACTAGAGTGGTTATAAAGGCACTTTAGCACATACTAAAGCTCTAGATTAGGAAAGTACGGCAAACCTTTTCCGCGCCGCCCGCAGCTGCTGATTGGTAGAACGGCTGTCACGTGAGTTTGTCAGCCATTGTTGGCCCAAACGCAGCGATAGATACCATTGAAATGCATGTGGAAGATGAAATTTAGATTAGATATTTAATGAAATATTCGTTGATTGATCCTAAATTTTAATCCGAATAAGCAAAATTTCAGGATCCCTTCAATCTATCCTCCTTGGAGATAATATATTCGTTAAAATATCCGAAGTAAGAAGAAGCAAGTACGTTTATATTATAACTTTACCGAATGTTATAAAAAATGTTGCATATGCAATATTGTGCAATTCTCAGACGATCAGAAAATATAATTTTTTGTTGAATATAGTTCTTTTTAAGAAAATACAATTCAATATAACAAGGTTAAACTGTCTGTGAAATGTGCAGGCAAAACTTGAAATAAAACGTCCCTGTTATTTTCATCTTATTTTAGCGAAGTTAATTATCACTCATCATTAAACTTGAATCTAACGTATGGAATTGAATAACGAAAAATTGCTATTCGGGTGAAAAAAAAATATAGAAAATTTTAACTATAAGTTTTTGGTAGATTTTTACGTCAATATTATAAACCTCCATAAATGAACAAATTTCAAAATACATTGTTATTGCTTGTTGTTTCAAATTAAATTTTACATGTAATTAATAAATTTTACAAAACATTGTGTGTAGTTATTTTTTTGTAATCAAACGGATAGTTTTTCCAAATTATAATTTTTAAAATTCTCTATCAAAGTAATTTTTATATTTAAATCAAAAACTTAAATTTAATAGTTCCTATTTTATTAAATTACATTTGATATTTTTATAATTATAGCTTTTTTAATAATTTTTATAATTTAATAAAATTAAAATTGGTAAAGTGAAATTTTTGATAGAAATATAAAAATTAATTTGATAAAAGTTTATTAAGTTATATTTTAATAAAAATTTATAAAATTATATTTTGATAAATAAATTACAAAAACTACACACAATGTTTTGTTAAATTTATTAATTACATGTAAATCGCTTATTAAGGATGAATAAATAAAGTGAAAATAAACTAAAAACTTAATATGACTATCATTAAATTACCTCAACATTATCATTATTTTTATGTAAAAAATTATAATTGAAAACAAAATTTAAAGAAAAATCAATAGTTACAGAATTTACTGATTGCCAGTTATATTTCCAGACGATAATAATACGAAAATTTGCGAAAAGGATGCATTTAAGCCGAATTTTAGAGGAAGTGTAACTCACTTGATAGGGCCAACTGGGCCAACAATGGCGGATTTTGCAGCAGACGACGAAGTTTGCCGTACTTTCCTAATCTAGAGCTTTAGCACATACTAATGCTGGAAAGCCCAACCTGACTTATTTCATTTGCTACCATTGTAGAGAAGACGAATGAGCAGGCCTTTATCTATCACGTAGGCCACGACTACATAGAAGATTGGAGATTAGTTCAACTTTTCGCCGCCTTCAAATTGCCCCAAAGATGGCGGCCAAATAAGCGATCTACTCATTTCATATCGTTGAATAATTCCTATTTAATTTGCTGACTCCGGATATAACGTCATAGGCATGGATGAAAGAAACTGGATTCTCAACTCCTATTGTGTCGCCCGTGCATTTTCGGCAACTCTACAGACTTGGGCTCACTGGGCGGAGCTTCACCTTTGGCATGACAACGTCACAGCTTACGTAGTAAATATAGCATTTGAAAGCTTATAAATTTCATAAGGACTCGTTTGTCGAGGTTCCCGATAGTGGTTAACGTTTTTGACTATCTTCAGTGTAGCTAGGTTCGATTCCCCTTTCTAACTTTTTTTTTAATTATTTTATATGTTTCTTCAATATTAAATAATATTGAGTGTAAATAAGCAGTAAATGCAACATGTAAAAAGTAAAAATGAAAATATACAAAAAAATAGTAAATAAATAAAATTAAATTAACAAACATACACCATATGATCAAAAATATCCGGACACCCCTCACAGATCATCGATTGGCCCAATGTCACATGATAATGACTTGCACATCATTTAAATAGCTTCCCACACATTCAGACACAACGCTGCTTGGACATTGGCAAGAATGGGTCGTTCGGCAGAGCTCAGTGAGTTCCAACGTGGAACCATCGTTGGATGTCACCTATGCGGCAAGTCCGTGCGTGACATTTCCAGCCTTCTTCAGATACCCAAGTCAACAGTAGGCGATGTCATTATGAAATGGAAGACCCGGGGATCAACAACAGTTCAACAACGAACCGGTAGACCCAAGAAACTAACGGACAGAGACCGTCGAGTGCTTCGTCGTGTCACCTGCAGCAACCGGAAGTCCTCGGCGGAAAAAATTGCCACAGAGTTTCGAAACGCCTCTGCAAATGATGCCAGTACCATGACAATTCGTCGGGAACTGCACACGATGGGATTCCATGGCCGTGCTGCTGCCCACAAGCCCCACATCAGCAGGGTCAACGCCAAGCGACGTCTGGAGTGGTGCAAAGCCCACAGAAACTGGACAATGGACCAATGGAAACGTGTAATGTGGACAGACGAATCTCGCTACACACTCTGGCAATCCGATGGACGAGTTTGGGTTTGGCGCATACCTGGAGAACGCTTCTTACCTGAGTGCACAGAGCCCACAGTCAAGTTCGGAGGAGGAGGAGTCATGGTGTGGGGCTCATTTTCATGGTACGGACTGGGCCAGCTCGTTCCTGTGCAAGGAATCATGAACTCCGACCGTTATCTGAGGGTTTTGGACAACTGTGCACTTCCAACGTTGTGGCAATTTTTCGGAAACGGGCCATTTCTCTACCAACACGACAATGCTCCGTGCCACAAAGCGAGGCGTGTACAGCAGTGGTTTGCGGACTCAGGGGTCGAAGAAATGGGTTGGCCGGCACAAAGTCCCGACCTCAATCCTTTAGAGAGTCTGTGGGATGAATTGGAAAGACGCTTGCGGGCCAGATCACATCGGCCAACTTCTGTACCTGAACTGATTCTCGCTCTTCGGGAGGAATGGAGGAACATTCCGGAAAGTACCTACCAACATTTGGTGGAAAGTCTTCCCCGAAGGGTGGAAGCTGTGATTCGGGCAAAGGGATGTGCAACGCCCTATTGATTTCCATGAAATCGTGGCTAGAGCGCAAACGCGCATGTGTCCGGATATTTGTGATCATATAGTGTATGTCAGCTTACGTAAAATACAATTTACAATTAAAAAACTTAATTAAATAATAATAATTATCAACTGGAGAAGCGTCTCCAAGCACAGGTAATGATTTTTCAATTGAAAAAAACTTAATAATGAATTTTTTTCTTTATTCTGCATAGTTGGTTGCATTTAAATAATCTTATTCTGTTATCTGTTTCTTCATTTCGTCCAACTTACTTTTGTTAGTTTTCACACGAATTTTGATTTTGTTTGCATTTTTATATCTTTTAGCACTTCTTTATCTTGTGCAAGTTTGTTTTTTTTTCTCTTATTTTACAATTTTAAATACATTCGAACTTTGTGTTCTGTAAATATGTTTGTTCCATAATGTTTTCTAACTGTGTATTTCATATTTTTTATTTGTATATGTACCGTCCAATGGTGCAAAGTAACTTGAGATAACTAGTGGTCTCCCGATTCATTAGTTTTCATAATGTGTATTAATCCCCATTTTTTGCTAGTTTCAAGTTTTCCTTTTATTCGTCCAAGAAAATAAATTTTTTCAAGCTTCTGCCAAATAACCCATCCTCTCAATGGAGAGTGCCAATGCTTTTTCTTAAGCAGCAATTGAGACATTTTCTTCCAATTATTTTACTTTATGCATTCTAATCTGTAGTTTATTCTCCTGTCATGACAAATGTAGTAAAGTATAAAAATTATTTTTATTAAAATTGTTAAAATCGCAAGATCACTTATAAAATATATCAAGTACAGTGATGGACAAAAAAAAAAACGCTCCCTCACTCTGTGATTTTATTGCTTAAAATAGGATGTGAAAATAGGATGGTATGATTTTATTGGTTAAAAATTTAAATAATTTTCTGACTGAACTAAACGATATCAGACATCTAGGGGCAAAAGTATTAAATGCTCATTTAAAATATAGCAGCATCGAGCGAGGGAGCATTTTTTTTGTCCATGACTGTACATTAAAAAACGATGCTAATGTGCACACAGTATTCAAGAAATACTACGTAGTGGAATCGTAGTTCTCAAATGCCCGAACCTTCTTGATCCCACTTGCTAGACTGTTTTTTTCTTTTGTGCTTCAGAAGGCTTTATTTTTCGAAATAATGATAATTTAAAACCTAATAAAACCCAATTAACCTGTCTCTTCAATTACCTTGTATTGAACTTATCTTCAGCTGCTATAAGAATTTTCTGGTTGCACCATCTCCTATCAATAATGTTAACTTAGACCAAAATTAGAACCAAAATACATTAGGATGAATTGAGATTAATATCAGATCGTATTTTTCCATTTATTTAAGTAACATATCAGTGTTTTTCCGACTAAGATTCTCTGAAAGCTCTTACCTTCCTGTGATCAGTTATTAGGCAACCATTTTGAACGTCGGAGTTACTTAAGATATTTCTGTAAAAATGAAACGTTATAGGTGAAGCCCCGCCCACAGAGCCCAAGTCTGTAGAGTTGCCGAATCTGCGTCGCGCGTGAGTTTCTTTTACGGTGGCGCCATCTGGATATTTGCGTGCACATCGCTACCTAAGCAGACGATGACAGGCGTGGCGGCTTACAATGGAGGAGGAGAGAAGTGCGCTGCGCTAAATTACAATAATTCAAGAGTAAAAAATAAAGAACTATCCTTTTTTCGTTTTCCGAAGGATCCTGAACGGTAAATAAAAATCTAGTCACTATGTCGATATTAGATTTTGCAAAAGAAGAATACAAATGTCAGATCACCTTCGCCTGTTGTTGTACATTATGACAGTGACTTGATATATGTTTATGATGAAAATCAGGCGACATGGTAATTCAAATAATCAGTAAACTTAACAGTGTTTTATACATTTTACATTTTTTTTACATCTCAGAAAATAAATAAATAAAAAAAAAAAATGTTGACCTTTCATGCATCATCCATGGTTAACATAGAAAAAAAAATATTTCGCATGTTTTGTGGTAAACTTTTTTAAAATTCTTTGTTGCTGGGATAATAAAATTTTTTGTTCATGTTCCTAAAAAATATATACATGTACGAGTATACAAGATACATCAAATACTATACTAAATGATGGACATTCTAGGCAAATTAATATTCACTAATTTATTAATAATTGACTAATTATTACCAGGTATTAATTGAATTGTAAATTTTCAAAACTTTTAGTAATCCTTTTTAATAAATTTTAACAAAATCTTTTTAAAACTTTATGATTATATAACTTCTATAGAATTATTTTATTCCTGCCTGAAATAAACTCTATTCCCCAAATTCCTATTAATTCCCCAAAATTAACATTAACATGTTTAAAAAAGTTATAATACTTTTGTAATTATAATATTAACAACATGTCATGCTTACGTGCTTTTACCTGTATGTGTATTTATTTTAAATGTAACTATGTGCAGTATACATATTATATATGTAGGGAATTACTAAGAAAAACTTTTAATATATATAATATACAATTAAAAACACGATGATAAAAATAAATTTACGTTGTAACGTTGTGTATTCTAACATTCCTTTAATTGATAAAAATCAAAAAATAAAAAACATAATGTTATCGTCTGCTAAAGACCTTAATGTGCACGCAAATATCCAGATGGCGCCCCAAATAAAGAACTCAGTTGGAAAATCGGGGAGTTGAATATCCTGTTTCGTTCATCCATGTCATAGGTGAGCGTGGAATACACGTGTCTTCAATCTAAATTTGTCCCCAATGTCCAAATTGTCCAAGAAAGTTGTTTTAAAAAAAAAAAAATGCCTCGCTGATTTCATCAATAGAAACATTGTTTACTACCTGTGTGGCTATATTTCTAAATAAGTCTGAAAAATATATAACTTGCAAGAAATGCTTGGAATTATTTGTAATTTCTTGAATCTGTGCCAACGTTAACTTATTTTACTTTACATATACAAAAATTACAATAGCTTTCTCGTCAAGCTTTTATTGGCATTTGTACATGTATTTTATCAGAGTCTATTTGGGGTAAAAATGAGAAAACAAGAATTAGCAACTTAGGGATCGGTTATGGTGTTAACCTTTGTAACACTGAAACATTAACAACCCCTCCCCCTCCAAATGAACGTACATAATATATTAGAATACAACCCCCCCCCCCTTAAAAGAGGAAATTTTTAAGGAGCCATAAAAAAAGAGCCACGATCACTTTTGCATAGACCGAGGCGAATAATTAAAAATATTTAGGCAAACGTTCATTTTGTCACAGTTTCGAAATTCCCATCCTCCTCTCCCTGTCAAGCGAACGCATTTTCTGAATGATCCCTTAATTGACGTTAGTAATGAAATGTAAGACAGATTGAGATTGGCATTTGTACAAGTATTTTATCAGGTAGAAGTCTACTTGGAAAAAACAATAGGAAAACGAGAGATTAGAAACTTTATTAATATTAGTAATGAAATATTTGAAAAGATAACAAATATGAATGTAAATGATAAATATACATGAATCGTTCCTTATATGATATTATATGTGCAAACGAGATTTCACCTTGTTGCGAAAACTTTGAGGCAAGACATCTCCTCCAGAAGGAAGAGTAGCGATAATAGAAAACGTGCAAAATTAATTTAAATGTAGTTTTTTTGCATGTGAAAAATAAACAGTGTTTGAAGAATAAATGTTTGATTTCATTATACGAGTCTCCAAGAAATGTATTTAACTCCCAACACTGTGAAAAGTTTAAAATATAACCTAAAAATATTTCTCCCAATTTTGTATTTTTAAATTGTTTGATTTCAATTTGCTTTTTGTTTAATGTCCAATATATTAAATTTATGTTACAGTTGTATCACTGAATATTAATTTTATATTAAACTTACGTTAAAAGCGATTAAGGTTAAATGTGCTCCCAAAACGTTTTTTAACTTGTTAGTACAGAATTTTCCTGCCTTCCTTGAAAGGTTTATTAATACCTTTATCACAATATTAGGCATACAATTTTTAAATGGGCTCGGGTAAATAAAAATTATGATAATTTATTAAATTCTGTAATGAATTTGTGCTTTGAGATAGTTAAAAACCGGCAAAAAACACGGGAATTCAACCTGCTTTATGATCTATTTCGATAAATTTCGATCGAGGCGCCCTCACTCGAGTGGACAGTGTAACTCGGGAGCTGTTGCCACGGCCTACGAGTATGCTACTATTTAGGGGGCTATGGCTGTTGTACTTTTTCTATTACTATGGTAGAGCCGTGCGATGCTTAAAACATCGCGACATCGATATCAGAAAAGCTACTCGATGTTAACGAGAAGACATCGAGATTAGCATCGATGTCAGAGAAATGAATTTATAAAATTAAAAACCCAATCTGTCTCCTTCTTTTCTTCTGTTGGCGTTAAGAGCAAATTAAAAGAAATGTCAGGGAAGAGGGAGAACATTTGTCTGGAAATGTCTTCACTTTGAACGGTTTTCGGTATTTACTTTAATTGACAATTAAATGAAACAAAAATTCAATAATTATACAATAAGTAAATCACTGAGCTCTTCAACTGTTTGCGAACTGTTAGATTTCCTGCTTTTAAAAAAAGACGTTCTGCAGGTACTGAAGTACACGGAATAGATAATGCCTTTATTGCTATCTGACAAACATTATGGTTGGAGTGTTGCATTTCACTCCATAGCTTTAATGGATCTGCTGTAGGTCATGAAGCAGGAATATCTAAGTATGCTTTAAAGATAGGTTGCAAACTTATGCTCTGAAATTGAATAGTACTTTTAACTACTACATCAGCATTCCTACATGACCACAAGTCATCTTCCTCTACATCCACAAATGCCATATCATTATCTTGATTGCATACAACATCATGATCATTGATGTTGTTGATTGCTTGAGAAGAACAAGACCTGCTCTTGAAGTCCCGCCTCTTGAATCGTGGATCCAGGATGGTTGCTTTGTTATACATTAGATTTGCTTCCACATGATAGCTTTTAAGCTATAGAAATGAAAAACAAAGTGTGATAAATAGAAGAGAGAAGAGATAAATGTATTATTCCGCTATACAGAACTGCACCACACAATCCCACTATTGACTATAAAATAATAGAAAAAACATCGATGTTACAAACTACTCGAGGTCTTGGCATCGATGTACCTGAAAGCATCGAGGTTCGATGTTGACATCGAATACATCGCACGGCTCTACACGTTAGTGTTTTACGCACAGAGTAAACAGAGCGATCATGCAGCATTAGATGTGTTAGCTAGCTGCGTCGCCACCGAAAACTCTCGCGTGGCCATCTTTTGGTGGGACTCAGATCGCAAATTCCACGGTACTTTCCATCACGTATTTGAGGGTAGGGAACGTTTTTTTTCTACTTTAGCTACCGTGGAATGAGTGAACAACATGCCAAACTCCTGCGTGGCATACGGATGCAACATGAGAACAACAAAAGACAGCGGGTTATCATTTCACAGCTAAAGAAAAGAAAATTGTAAGTCATCGTGCGTCAATCGTGGGTCGTTTACAACCGATGCCCAAATCGCTGCAAATTATATCACCAACAAAGATGTTTTGTTTTCTAAAAAAATGTTTGTTTAATAAAAATATCAAAGAATTTCAGTCATTTTTCAGCAGTGTTTTCAATGTAAGATGTTGGTAAATGCTTTCAAAAAGTTCAGTTTTAGATAAATAATTAAATATATACTGGAGATGACCTCCAAACATGAAGTAATAATTTTTCTATTGAAAAATGGAAGGAAAAATTTTGTAATCAATATTTTTCCCACTTCCTGACTACCGACAGCTCTGCAACTTTCCCCAACGGCGTCTTATAGATGACAATGCATGTTTCCATCGTTAGTTTCACTAGTCTTTCATTTATTCGTAAGTTATTTAATATTTAAGTTTAATACGTATATAGTGCAATCATGACGTAACGACTAGCTGTATTGTTGTTTATTGTTATCGTTATTAATTTGATCATCAGTGCTAGCAAAATTGTTGATTGTGGTGAGCCAACACCACCTAGACAGAAGGCCTGAGCACAGAAACGTCATACATTGTTACAACACACAAAAGCGGCTATTGTTAATCGTATTTCTACCAATAATAAGCCCTAAATTTGGCCGTTTGATGATGATGTAATAATGTAAGACATTTCTGTGCGCAGGCCTTCTGTCTAGGTGGTGTTGGGTGAGCGGTGATGAGCATTGTTTATGATTATCCAGCATAAAGTATTTTAAACGTTTAACCGATATCAGACGGCAGATTTCCAAGTTTTTTTTTGGTTTTTGTAGATATCAAATAAAAAGATTAATTTTTATAAAAAAAAGACTAAAAAGAATAAAATAAAATATATGAAGGGGCGTGAAGAGAGTTTCGTAACTCTTGCTCAAGGAATTGGGTTTCGTTGAGCTCGAATTCGTTGACTTATATGGAATTAGCAAGGTTCCTTACCGTCAGCGCGAATCGCAGACGTGCGGAGCAAGAAGACGAATGTTTATGGAGAAAAAACAACTAGAAGTTATCCATAAGAATGCGATGATACTTAAATAAAGTTGAGGGAAGCCATAAATAGAAAAATGAGTTGAAGTTTAATGAAAGAAAAGAAAATAACTACAGATAGAACAAATCGACAGCATAAGCACGACCTACTGGATACTAACGACCTGTTCATTTAGCAGATTTCCATTGTTGTTTCAGGCAGATAAAAATCATTGTTGATTTTCCAACAACTATCACACTCTACCGGGAGATTTCAAGTTTTTTTCCTACCTGAATTGAATTAATATTCAGAAATTTTTTCTAAATATTGAGAAATAATATTTTTGATCAGAATGTTTCTCTTTGAATACAAATTATATATTTACATTCCGAATTTTTGTTTCAGGTAGAAAAAATGTTTGAAATCTACCAATAGAGGGTGATAGTACTCGGGAAATTAACAATGATTTTTGTCTGCCTGAAACAACAATGGAAAACAGCTAAAGGAACAGGTCGTTAGTATCCAGTAGGTCGTGGCCAATGACGTATATTAAAGATAGACTCCTATTGCGGCAAAAAGTGAAGCAAATTGAGCCATGACAGTTCTGGGCAGGAGTGAGTCGTGGAGTAGTTAGCTGTCTGGCTGCTTTGTTTTTGAAAGTTTTGGGCCCGAGGAATAATTAATTCAAAACCATTCCTCAAAGTTGTTCTGCATGGTAACAACTGTACAAACAGACACGAAAAAGGATCAGCAATTATTTTCCACAAGCATAAATCAAAAATACGTAACTAAAATGAAAGTACATAACTGGAAAACTATCGAAACGAAATTGAAATTGAAACCATGATAATAATAATAATAATAATAATAATAATAATAATAATAATAATAATAATAATAATAAT
>JAHWFO010045571.1:0-15804 GCA_023313115.1 Rhysida immarginata | reverse complement strand
TTTCATCATCGGCCCGTACTTTTTTGAAGAAATCCGTCCCCGTGGACTGGTGACTTGTTCCGTCAATTCTGCCAGGTATGCCGATATGCTTGAGAATTTTGTGATACCACAATTGCAGGAAAAGGGTTGTCTGGATTCTATCATTTTTATGCAGGATGGTGCGCCACCGCAAATCGGACGTCAGGTGCAGCAGATCTTGCGAGAACGTTTTTCAGACAACAGAATAATTAGTCGTGCATTTCCCATGGTATGGCCACCCAGGTCGCCTGATCTCAACCCTTGTGATTTTTGGTTATGGGGATATTTGAAAAGCCTTGTGTATCAAGCACATGTTCCTGACCTCTCAACCTTAAAGGATCAAATAACGTTACATATCAGACTAATTAATGCAGATATGCTGCGAGCTGCCGTAGAAAATGTCGTGTGCCGCATGCAGCTATTGGAACAGCACACTGGTGGTCATATTGAAACACATTTGGAATCAAAAATCAAACATTGTTTATTGTTGTTACTAAAGTTGGTTTGTACGGTATTTGTTCATTTGACAATTAGGTATTCATTGTTTTCTTGAAATAAGCGCCCCTATGGCGACTTTTGGTACTATTTTTTTTTTGCAGAAATCGAAACTGCATGTTCCACTAAGTATATACACCAAAATGTACTGCATTTGGCCTAATAGAATTCCTGCTAGCGAGCTCTGAACACCTCACGTTATTTCTTGCCCACCCGGTACTTTCTAATAAAACGCATAATCGCACACAATGTGGTTATAAAAACAGGGCTTGCAACGTATACACACGAACACGCAGACAACGCATCTTTGAAAACCCGCCTTAAACGTAACCAACCGCTATGTGAACAAACTCACTTTGCTCCATCCATCGTAATTTCGCTAACTGCAAGATTCGACGCCCATGAAGGGCAGCTTTCTTTCACCACCATCTATTGACGTAACTGCGAGATAAAATTCACAGAAATTATCATTTCTCTTGGTAACCGTCATTTCCCTTGAATGCAGTGCGAACGGAAAACGGTTGATTAGCTAACCAGTGTTTGTGCCCTGATTGTTGTCATCAAAGCAAGGTGACGAGAACTCTCAGAGTTTGAAGGTCGCTCAAGAATTCAGCTTTCTGTGATCCAAGGCATCCCGTGTATGACAGAGAATAGCTTCTGGAAGGCATTACCCACCAAACTGCTCTGACCGTCTCCACCAGCGTCCGGCTAGAATTGTCAATTCTAACCGACAAGCCACAGCGCAAGAAATTGCTACCACATGTGACCCATATTCAGCACGTCGGTGCGGCAAGTTTGATTTATGGTAGCTGAAGGCCCATCAGAGTACCACTGCTAATGCAACAAAACTGAACATAGCACATCGCTTGGGCTCCTGAACATGATGCATGGACTTTGGAAGACTGAAACTGGTTGTGATCTGGCAAATCACAATTTCAGTCATATCGGCTGATGGAAAGGTCATATCGGCTGATGGATCCAACTGTCACAGGCTGATGATAGTTCCATACTAGATTGGAGTGCTTTTCACACCTTTGCACAATAACGGGGTCTTCCAACAGGATAATGCTCCATGTCATCGAGCCCAATTGCGCAGAACTGGTTTGAGGATCATTCAGGAGAGTTTCAATGAATAGTGTTGGCCAGTTCACTTGCGAATATACCCTGCACCCCTGTATACCCTTGATACTTCTAATTGTATGTAAAATATACGAGGTGCGTTCAAGTTATAAGGTCTCCAATTTTTTTCCCCGGCAGTGAGAGTAAGTAGAAAGTTCTGGATGCTTTAAAAATTTTGCGGGAAATATTTTGTCATTACTAGCATAGATGGCAGCACTATACCGTGAATGGCGTGAATACCATGCACGTCGCCGTGAACGGTGTTTCATATACTTATTAAAACGGCGAAGTTTAGTTTACAAGATCAACGTGTAATAATTCGTTTTCTGCACTCGCGGGTTGAAACACGCATCGGAGTTCATTGCCAATCGAATGAGATATGCGATGAACGCGTTATGGACGTTAAAAATGTGCGTTCGTGGGTGTGAAAGTTTAAAGGTCGAGAATCGTGTGAGAATGAACCGAAGCAGCGTCGACCAGAACCAGCCGGACGGAAGCCACGATTGCTCGTGTGGAAGAAGTTATGGAAGACCGCCGCTTAGGTGTGCGTGATATTGCCTCTAAACTTGGCATTTCCGTGGGGTCTGTGGAGTCCGTTTTGCATGATGAGCTTAAAATGCGGAAAGTCTCTTCAAGGTGGGTCCCACGAACGCTGATCGACGAACACAAGTCTGCGAGGGTGGCAATTTCTCAGCAGATGTTGACATGTGATGGTGCTTTCTTTTCATCAGTTGTGACGATGGACGAGACGTGGATTCCATTTTTTCACCCCGAAACGAAACGCCAATCTTCACAATGGAAACACGCTGATTCACCACCACCAAAAAAATTTCGAGTCACAGCCTCTGCTGAGAAAGTTATGGTGGCCACGTTTTGGGACAGCGAAGGCGTAATCCTCACGCATTGTGTTCCAAAGGGTACGACTGTTACAGCTAATTCATACGAAAATGTTTAGAGAACAAAATTCCTTCCAGCATTGCATGAGAAACGACCAAACAAGACTGAACGGGTGCTTTTTCATCAAGACAAGGCACTCCTAACTCAGCAGTTTCTTCAAAATAACAACTTTGAGGTGGTTTCCCATGCTCCATACTCAACAAACCTCGTTCCTAGCGATTTCGGGCTTTTTCCGATCGTCAACGACACTCTTCGTGGCCGCTCGTTTCCCAACCGAGCTGCCGTTGCTTCAGCGATTTACCAGTGGGCAAAACATACCCCTAAAGGAGAGTTCTCAGCAGCCATGGAATCATGGCGTTGCTGTTGTGAAAAATGTGTTCGACTTCACGGTGACCTTAGAACTTGAACGCACCTCATATAAAAAACTTCAAACAAAAAAACACAACCTTTGATCCGATGGCTTTAAAGGAATGGGAGGACGTGCATGTTCAACAGCAGGAGTTTCTATTTTAAAAGGCTCCTGAAGGAGAGGGAAAAAACCTAAGTAAATGCCTGGTTACCCCATTCAAATAAAAACAAATCAAAATGCATTACCGTGTCGGTGGCATCAGAGACCATTAATTTACTCATTTCTGTATCGGCAGCCTCAGCACCCTTTAATTTGGCCGAGAACGAAAAGGTCACAGCTTCTTTACTCTGGGAAGGTTTTTTCCCACCTTCGTCATCTAACGCGGATTCCTCTTTTAGATCTTCAGGATGACCGCTTCCTCGCATGATCGTATATGCACTGATATCCCAAGATTTCAATTGTCCAAAAATGCCAAAAAAGTGCCCGTCTAATGCCCATAAACGAATGGAAAAGTCGGTGGACGCCGTTATTAACAAATTCTCTCCGTGTACAACCTAGTGCATACCAACACAATTTTAAAAAACTGCACAAAAGTAAATAAGAAAATAATGATTAACTTTCTAATGCAATGTACACTGTCATATCAATGAATTATGATCAGCACCCCTTCAAGGCACACGCTGGCGCATCAAACGGCACATGCACGAGCCTCAAGATGGGTGGCACCATCTCCGAAACGGCACGATTTGTTCCGAAATCGTGTTCCGACGCCATCACTGTAAACGGTCACGAGTCATCGACCGACGCTTGTGTGGCGCCTACGACGACTCGTAAAAGGCGACGGGACAGCCACAGTCCATCGATTGACCACCAGATTCAACAGTGGTGCCAACAGACGTGTATCCGACATTACCGTCAAACACACCCCGCTACGGATGGGCCTGAACAGTCAATGCACGGTTGCTAGACCCACCTCAACCCAGGGATCATCGTCAACGACACCTAGACTTTGCACGTGAGCACCGCCATTGGACCACAGATGAGTGGGCTAAGGTCGCCTTCTCTGACGAGTCAAGGTTTTTGCTCCATAAGATTGATGGGCGATGGCGAGTGCGTCGTGAACGTCACGAAAAGAGACTGCAGGAGGCTATTGTGGGCCGGAAACACTGGTGGGGGTAGTGTGCACGTGTGGGGGATCTTCTGTTGGGAGCAGTTAGGTCCACTGATTTGTCTAGAGGGCAATTTCAATGCCTGTGGCTATCTGTCAATCGTAGCGGACCAGGTGCACCCGTACGTGCTCACGACGTTCCCCCAATGTGATTGTGTGTTCCAGCAGGACAATGCACCCTGCCACAAGGCACGTCTCCTTCTGGATTGGTTCGAGGAACACTCTACTGACTTTCGAGTGCTCCCTTGGCCCACTAATTTGCTGCACATCAATCCAATCGAACATCTGTGGGAGCACCTTGATTGCCATGTATGGCAGTTAGACCCTCCACCTATGACTCTCGAAGCTCTGTGGACAGCGCTTCAAGCGGAATGGACTGCCATACCATCGGACACATAACGCGCACTTCTCGCGTCCATGCCACGACGCCTAGCAGTAGTTATAGCGGCGAAGGATGGCTACTCCCATTACTAAGCAGGTGGTCATAATTCAGTGATATGACAGTGTATAAGACTTGGCAATTAATAAACGAGACCGACGCTACTTTGAACGTGTTCAAGCACCTGCGACCATGACAATGCCAGTTTTCAATCTATAAACTATCCCTGTCGCTGTGTATACATGTTTGCAACCAATAAAGCTGCGGGTGCCCATATATTCTCGTGCATCAACCGCACGTAGTCTTTAGTTGACGTTCCGATATTAAACACGGAACAAACGGCAGACACTAAGTTCTGTTTTAAACATGCATCACTGATATGCACCATTTTTAACACTCGCTATCACGCTGCCACCTGGTGGTGGAGCTTGCAACTTTGCACAACAGACTTTGCGAAAACTTCAAACTAGAACTCCCTCAAAATTTCAGCTGCATAGCATTGTTCATGTCTTTGAAATAAATTATGGTGCATTACTTTTTGAACGCTCCTTGTAAGTATCTCCATTGCCTATGGCTCAATGTACATTGACTGAGCAAAAAAACTCATGGGATAGTCACGCAATATCTGGTCAGGCCTCCTATGCAGCACAGCGATAACGTGTGGAAGTTTGTGGGTAGAGGATCCAGCGCACAGAGACCGAGTTCAGTGGCATCCCAGATAAGCTTATGCTCGATAGGGTTCATATCAAGGCTTTGGGGTGGCCAGTCCAATCGTTAGACCTCCCCTGAATGCTCTTCGAACCATTCTCGGCCAACATTGAAGCGATGTGGTGGAGCATTGTCATCTTGAAAGACGGCAAGGTCATCGGGGTCTTGGAAGGCCAAAAACGGGTGGAGATGGTCTCCGAGCAGTTGACAATACCGCAGACTATTCAACGCACCACAAAACATGACCATGTCCTCTTGGCATGACGAGTTCATCACCAGACGGTGCTATAGAACAGCTGATACCATGACTAGTCCGACCATATGATGTTACATCACTGTGTCCATCCGATGTGATTGGTGGCAAATGCACGCTGGAGTGTCCGATGACATCGGTACCCACGTAGGATGACAGCTCCCATAGCCGAGGACATGCATGTTCCTACGGATTGCTAGCTTGGTCGATGTTGAATTGGTCTGTAATTGGCCGCATTATGGCCCTCCGGTCTCTGATGATCATTCGTCCCAGGTGTCGCGGTCACAGTCATCGAGGGTGGGTGGCATGGTGTTAGTTGTAGACTGTTATGCCTTTCTCCAACCATTCACGATCGCCGAAATTGAACATCCCATGCGTCAGGCACCCACCACCATGCCCCGTTCAAATGCTGTCCACTCATGATGGCGTTGCATTTCACGTGAATCAAACACACAGCCACTTTCCACTAGGGCTCACACACAACTGTAGCCACATGGAACACACGTGGTGTCCGATTGCAAATCAGCAACCTGCTATCTCATGAGTTTTGCTCAGTCAGTATATGTAAAATACTGGGAGAGCCAAAAGTCGCAGTACACCCTGTTTTTTCGAAAACCTTGCAGGAATTGGGAAATCTGAATATTCCAGTAAGGTATCGGTGAGGTGGCCTATCTTTTAAGGTATGTACCGAACATGGCCGCCATCTTGAATCTGTAAATTTTTTTAAATGGAAAGGGGATCATGTGATATATCAAACAACATGAGCATTTTCTGACAATTTCATTCCTGTAAACAGATTTGCAGTAGCAGTTATGTTTCAAAAGTTACAACACATTTTGTTTCATTTTGTAGCAGGTAACTGAAGATGGCTTTGACCACGGAGGAGAGAATTGAGATCATTTTGATGTCTGGAGAACGAAGTTTTCGTGTCAGAGCTGCAGATTTTAACAACCGGCACCCAGAAAGACCTCCAATTTCACACAACACTGTCAGGTGCTTAATTAAGAAATTCCGAGAAACTGGGACTGTGGTTGACAAGGCACGGAGTGGCCGTCCAATAAGTGCAACTGATGAGACAACCTCAACAATGGTTGAGCCCAGACCAGAATGACGCAATGGTTTCTCAGCAGAATGTGGAATCAGCCAGTCATCGATCGTACGAATCCTTCATGCTCATCAATGGCATCCATTCAAGATTCAGATACTCCAGCACCTAGCAGAGGATAGCCCAGACAGACGTATGCAGTTTTGCACGTGGGCCCTAGAGCAACATCGACTAGATCCCTCTTTTGCACAAGGTATCTTGTTCAGTGGTTACATGTTTCAATTTCCTGGTCATTGGATTGGCCGACGTGGTGCTGTGGAATGGCCACCCAGATCACCTGATCTCACGCCACTTGACTTTTATCTGTGGGGTCATTTAAAGCAACTCGTATATGCAGAGAAAATCAGAAACAGACACCATCTCCAGCAACGCATTGAAGAAGCGTGTGCCAGCATTTCTGCAGATTGCATGACGATTGGATTCAGTGCCTTCAAATGTGTGTTGACCAAGAGGGAAACCGTGTTGAACACATTAAATGACACTACTTTTATGGAGAACAGTCCAGCTTGTAATACCGAACAAAATGTATTGTAACTTTTAAACCATAACTGCTCCTTCAAATCTGTTTACAGGAATGAAATTGTCAGAAAATGCTCATGTTATTTGATATATCACACGACCCCCTTTCCATTTAAAAAAATTGACTTAGATTCAAGATGGCCGATTTCAAGATGGCGGCCATGTTCGGTACATACCGTAGAAGATAGACCACCTCACCCATACCTTACTGAAAAAACAGGGTGTACTGCAACTTCTGACTCACCCGAGGGGGGGGGGGAGGACAAATAAAGTACGAAGGTGGGCTGAAAAGTAATGCCTCCAAGGCCATAACACTTTTATTTTTTAACGAATTTAAATTTTTTTTTTCAAATGATGGCTTGTTTTATTCTCTTTTCAATGCATTATTCACTTTTCAACATAGTCCCCACCTCTGTCCACACACTTTTGCCAAAGTGACACTAGTCGTGACATCCCGTCGGAGAAGAAGTCCTTTGGTTGTTTTCGACACCAGGATCGAATCGAGTCTTTCAGCTCGTCATCAGAGCTGAATCAATGTCCTTTAAGCTTTGGGAACACGTGAAAATCGCTGGGAGCGAGGTCAGAGCTGTACGGCGGATGCGGTAGAACCTCTGTGAACTTCAGTCGCTGCAACCCTTCTTGTGTTTCTCGACTCGTGTGCGGACGTGCATTGTCGTGCTGCAGAAAAGGGTCCATACCCTTCCGAACTTGGAGCAACCGGGTGCGAAGCTTCTCTAGCGTTTGCACGTACTGTTTTGAGTTGATCGTGGTTCCTGGTTCCGAGAACTCAAGGTGGACAACACCCTGGAAGTCCCAAAAAATGGTCAACATGACTTTCCCTGGTGACTTGACAACCCTGAACTTTTTGGGACGTGGAGATGTTGCATGGCGATATTTCAACGATTGTCGTTTGTCCTTTGGGTCAAAATGATGTACCCACGATTCGTCCCCCGTGAGAATGCGCTGCAGAAAAGCCTCACCCTCACGCTCGTACCGGGCCAACAGATCCTGGCAAACGTTCTTTCTCTTCTCTTTGAGTTCAGGAGTGAGCATATGCGGTACCCAACGAGCACACACCTTACGATATCCCAGCAACTCTGTTACGATAACGTGCACTCTCTCCTTGGAAATTTGGAGCTCTGTAGCGATGTCATATTGCTTAATTCGGCGGTTGGAACGAATCATTTGATCGACACGTACTCAATGTTGCTCGTCTGTTGCTGTGATCGGTCGTCCACTGTGGGGTTGATCAGCTAGGCTAGAGCTTGCCGGGTTTCGTTCTTTCACTATTCTTGCCCATCTTCTCACTGCACTGACGTCAAAAGTTGCAATGCCGTATACAGCTGTCATTCGGCGATGAATTTGGACAGGATCGCAACCTTCAGCTGTCAAAAACTCAATCACTGCACGCTATTTCAACCTGACTTCCAGGTAGGTCGCCATTATGTTTCATTTTCCGCACACCTACACCATCTAGTGACATAGACAAAGTATTTTTGAAAAAATAAAAGTGTTACGGCCTTGGAGGCATTACTTTTCAGCCCACCCTCGTAAATACACAGTTAAAATACACCAATTACCTAGATTACCAACACAGCCTAAGTTCAATGACTTATACGCACAATACAATCAAAGAAGGAAGAAAATACTTACTTGCAAACAAGTAATGGAATGTTCGTGGGCCAACCAATTGGATTCCAAATTAGGAGCAGATGACTCCACGTCATCTATTGCGTAATCTTTCACAGTAAATATGTGAACATAACCTTTTGTATCCCCTGTGATGAGATAATTGTCGTCGTTTGCCATTACAAAACAACGACCTGTAGCCCGCAGAATCGTAGTCTAAAATAAAAACGAATAACAAAACTCACATGGCTGTAATACTTCAAAATACAAGTAGTGAAGAATATCAGACGTATTGGTGAATGTAAATCGAGTACAGGGTCTAATAAACTAATTACATAAAATCACATGATACTGACTTAGGGTCTTTGGTTTTTCTCAAACTTAATCAATGTACGAGGTCTGTTCAAAAAATACGTAGACTGACGTCATAAAACAAAATATACTTTATTCAGAAGTTACACATTTGGGTCCCCTTCAAAGTACTCTCCTCCCCGACGCACACACTTATCCCAACGGTGTTTCCACTTTTGGAAACAGTCCTGGAACGCTTCTTTTGTGATGTCCTTCAGCGCCTTCGTCGCATTTGCCTTTATGTCGGGAATCGTCTCAAATCTCCTTCCTTTCAAAGGTCTTTTGAGTTTGGGAAACAAGAAGAAGTCACAAGGAGCGAGGTCAGGTGAGTAGGGTGGGTGAGGAAGAACAGTGATCGAGTGTTTGGCCAAAAACTCTCGAGTTCTGAGGGCTGATTGGGCTGGAGCGTTGTCGTGATGAAACAACCAGTCACCACTCGTCCACATTTCTGGCCTTTTCCGCCGGATAGCATCCCGCAGACGTTTGAGAACTTCGATGTAGTAAATCTGGTTCTCTGTGGAGCCTTCTAAAATTCCGCCAAACGAAAAAAACACACTTCACAAACAACCGCGTAGCTAATCAACCAATACTGATATTTGCAATCAAAAAACTGCCTTGTAATCAGCGGATCTGTCAGAAGATGGGGACACCAAGCGATTTTGATTGGGACCAACAGGGCCCACGCAATTCAAACAGTCTACGTATTTTTTGAACAGACCTCGTATACTAAGGCATGCATAGTTTCGTTTGCCAGATTACATGGGGAGTATACAAAAGTGCGGGTTATACAAGGGTGCGGGGTATATTCGTGAAAATACAGTACTCGTATACCGGGTGATTATAATTAAAGTTTCCCACTTCTGCATGGGCTACAGACCGCGTTACTGCACGGATAGTGATGAAACTTTGTGTATAGGCTATGTAGAGCATGAGGAACAGAATTTACTTACTTACTTTTCAAACCCGTTTATCCATTAGGGTCGCAGGGCAGCAGCCCTATGGAGGATCTCCAGCGATCGCGATCTTCCGCCATCAGGCGCATGTCCTCCCTGGTAATATCCAAGCGACTCGAACCCAGATTCTCCATGTAGTCTAGCCACCTGGTATCCACCGACCCCTTGGTCTCTTACCTACCGGCTTGGAAAATAACTAGTTTGCAGCATCCGTATCACGTGGCCATACCAGCGCAACTGAGATCTCTCGATGCGGAGAAGTAGCGGCTCATCACCTAAAGATTCCCTTATTGTGCTGCTGTACACTCTATCTAGTAGGGTAACACCTGCCACACCTCTCCGAAATCTCATTTCTTGTACCCGCTTGTACCCGCAATCGCACTCTTTCGGTCATTACCCAAGCCTCATGGCCATAGGTGAGAATGAGGACAAAGATAGATTTGAAGACACAGAGCTTGGCTTTGTTAACCAGCTCGCGTTTCGTTACCACGGATCGTCACAGTTCACGTCTGACACAGCTTGCTGCGCCGATCCAAGCATCCAATTCTTTCTCCTGCCGTCCATCGCTCGTGAATGCAATCCCGAGATACTTGAATTTCTCCACCTGTCTCAATGAGGCTCCCCTAACATGGAGAGCGCACTGAGCAGGCTGTCTTGAAAGGATGCCCCCTTACCGTGGGTCAGGGGTTTGGGTGCTTCAGGGATTCTGTGAGCTATGCTGCTACTTTAGGGTCACCCTTATGGTTGAGAAGTGAGACGAAGAGTATCCAAACAAACATATATCTCATGATGTCGACGAATGAGAGAATTCATATTGCATTGTGTGTGGCGCAGGTTAAAGTCACCCACATTCGGGAGTTAGGCAGAGGCTCTCGTTCGAAAAATAGTCGACAGTCTCCTGGCTGTTATCTCGGCACAATGCCTCCGAGAAGCCCCACCAGTGCACTCGCTATGCGCTTGGGGAAACGGTCGGGGGCAGCGCATGCCTTTACCCAGGAGGAGAAACGGGTAAAGCGACGACGGGATCGGGTGCTGTCAACTGGCACTTGGAACGTATTCTCCATGACAGGAAAGGAATCAGAGTTAGAGGAGGAAAAACTTTGTTCCTCGCTACAAACAGTACATGGTATTTCATTCTTGACCTACCTTTCTGAATCGCCCTGTATAAACCGGGCGTTTCATAGGCTATGACCAACTTGTTAGTTGAATAACTCGTCAACAGGTGGAGCTAGTGCCGTGAAAGTTTGTACACATATGCAGGGAATCAAAGGAAATGGATTAGGCTTATTTTCGACAAATACAGTACTGCAGTTGTTTATGCCAGGCGTTTCACAGGATATAGACCAATGAAAAAGGCAAATAACATTTGAACGGAAAAAGGCATTAGACCACTTTGAGTGTTTTGGCAGGCTCTGGTTATAATGATAAAAAGTCTTGAGCAAAAAACATGCCTTTCGACTGAATATTGAGACATTTCAGCGTAAACAACTGCAGTACTGTATTCGTTGAAAATAAGCCTAATCCATTTCCTTTGACTCCCTGCATATGTGTACAAACTTTCACGACACTAGCTCTACCTGCTGACGAGTCACAAACTTTATATATATACAACCTGTGACAATCAAGTTCGATGAATGATGGCATATTGAGAGTGGATTGCTCGCTTACATGAAACAGCAGTTACTATCCTTCAAAGTAATCCCTGTCGATGGTAATGCACTTCTGGGAACGCCTGTACAAGTCCTGGAAACTCCTGGCGTAGTCGTTTTTAGGGATAGCCTTCAGTTGGGTCGTAACATTACGTTGGATGTCTGGCCACTTCGGGGGGGGGGGGGGCGTCTTCTACGGTGTTCCGGCCTCCTCGGAACCGTTTAAACCACTCAAACACACCTCAAAGTAATGTCACTTTCTTTGTAAACTGTTGTCATCATTTCATGAGTTTCTTTCGTTCGCTGATCCATTTTGGGTTTCGACCGCGCGTACTACGCCTTCTCTCAAATGTCCTTCTTCAATGTCCTGTTTAAACGCAATAAACACACTCGCAGCGCTGATTCTCTCAAATTTGTTTAAACTTGTCTCGACCAGTCTGGGGCAGGATACGACGATGGTGCACTCTTACGACCGTTAGCAATTTGACGTCATTCATCGAACTTTATTGTCACAGGTTGTATAAGGGTGTGTCTAAAAAGTCCGACCGGTCGCCAACAGGTTATGTGGTACGATCGGCGGCAGTTTGCTTCGTTCATGGACAGCGGGGTCGTTAGCATTTTGCTTCAAAATGGCGTCGTAGCAAGGTTCCTCATCATGTTTCGCCATCTCCTTTCTCCAAAGTATATTTATTACGTATCGGGTACTCGAACACTTGAATTTTCTACTTTCGTCCGCCATTTTGATTCTACCTTCCGACCGCGACTGGCGTTGGACTATGAAAACGCTCATCGCGACCAGTCGTTACTTTATGAATCGAGGGTCGTCCTAATCGGGAGAAAATTTAAGATGAATAAGGCCAGTTACGTATGCCTGCATCGTTCTAGCGTCGATCGGACATAGTCGAAATTTCGAGTCAGTCACTGGTGGCTCCAAAACGAGCTTTGCGACGTGCTTTGACCGGTCAGACTTTTTAGACACACCCTAATTCGTGTATAGTATTTATATTGTTGTTAGTTCAATTATAAAAAAAGACGTAAAGTTAACTTACAGGAGAAAACTGAGCTAAAAGTCGCCCAACTGGATATATGCACCATATATGAATCATATCATAAGGCCCAAGTGATATAAGACAACCACCAGAGTAATTGGGTTGACTGCTGCGAGTCAAGATAAAATGTATTTGACGAATCTGCAGATCAGCTTCGGCTTTTAAATTTTAAAAGAAAAAGATAAGAAAATAAATAAATAAATTTAAAAAAAATGAACCGATTTCCAAGCTTTATTTCTCAGTCTTCAAGCAGCTTCGTGCTTGGTTTCTAAGTTTTGAATATTAGCCAGCAGGTAGTACAACCTGGATGACCTCAACCAACTCAGTGGATCGCGATATGCTGCAATAAGTTTGAGAGCAATTCTCATAGCGCGTTGATGTGGACTGTGCTTCAGATGGTGACATCATTGAAAACTTGAGCAGACGAAATGGAACTGGGGTATCAGTAGATTACTTATGCCTTAACTGGAATTTGGTAGCTCTTTTTCTTACTAAAATACAGCTTCATGAGATCGGTTCATTCTTTTTGAATAACCCTGTATTATCCGGGGGTACAAAGCCTTCATATACAGGGTGATTCAGTCAATTTCTGACCATTTCACTCGAATGACGTGCATTAAGGATAAACAATTGAAAGAATATGAGTGCCATATCGAATTTCTAAATAGCTGGAGTTTGTATTGTTGCAACGGCACTGCATGAAAATCGTATTGTTGAAAAATGGCACCCGCTTTATCAGCACAGCAGAAATGCAAGGTTGTCGAATGGTATTTAGAGACAAAATCACCTGTAACCGTGCAAAGAAAGTTCCGGAAGGAGTATAAGTGTCGAGACGCACCAGGCAGGCAAGCAATCGTGGATTTTGTCAAGCAATTTCGTGCCACTGGATGCGTTAAAGGCAAGAAAAAAGGCGGGAGCGAAGCTCGTGTTCGAATGGCCGAAGTTGTCGAAAATGTTCGCACAAGGTTGGTCGATTCCCCTACCAAAAAATCTGTTCGCCGTCTAACCATTGAAGAAGGGCTGTCGTATACCACGACGTGGCGAATTTTGAGAAAGGATTTACACCTGTTCCCGTATAAGATCCATGTTTATCAGGAATTAACAGACACTGGAAGACAGAAGCGACAACAATTTGCGATGGAATTTGGAGCAGAAATGGATGCCAATCAGGACATTGTGGACAACCTGTGGGTGACAGATGAGGCCTTCATCCATCTGTCAGGTGACGTTAATAAACACAACATTCGTTTTTGGGGTTCCCAGCACCCTCATGAGATCCATAAGTCACCTCTTCATCCACGAAAGGTTATGGCTTGGTACGCGATTTCCAAAAGAGGCATCATTGGTCCGTTCTTTTTTGAGGGCACCGTAACTTCACAGGCTTACCTTAAAACATGTTGGAAACCTTCTTCATCCCCGAGCTGCGAAGGAGGCGTATACCGCTTCGACATCAATGGTTTCAACAGGATGGGGGGTAGGCCTCACACCACTAATGAAGTGCTAGGCTTTCTCAATCAGAAATTAGGAAATCGCGTCATTTCAAACAGGTTTCCAGATCGATTCGGGGGTGGCTTTCTTTGGCCCCCCTACGAGTCCTGACCTAAACCCATGTGATTTTTATCTCTCGGGGTTCCTTAAAAGACTGTGTTCATTACAGCACCAAGAACCCTAGACCTGCTGTGACAAAGCATCGTCGATTGCTGCACCCTTGTTGATGCAGAAATCCTGGATAGAGTTATGAACAACTTCACCATTCGGCCGCGAGCAGTTCAAAACGTTCGAGGTAGCCTCATTGAGCATATCATCAAGACTTTTTCACGGGAATAAAAACTCCGAACTGCCTAAAATATCATACTGAAATGCTAAGTTTGTAAACATTAATGGGTCAATAAATCATCGTACTCAAATGGTCAGAAATCGACTGAATCACCCTGTACCACTGATTATTTTATTATATATTAACATTAGAGCACATATTCAATTATACCATAAGTTTCATGCGAAAAATCTTCAGGTAATCTTGCAATCAAGCACGTAATCATTGTTCTAGTGAGAATGTTCCAGATGTGGATTTCGCCATCATCACTACTTGTAGCTAATTTTGCTCCAGGACCTGAAGCCATGCTTTGAATGAAAGGCCTACTAATGATCCCCATCTGCATCTTGATCTGATAAACATTAATAACCACCACAGATCAGATGTCTATTAGATATAAACAAGGTTAGATATAAAAGAAGGCGAGATAGGTCAAAGAGAAGGTGAAAAAACTAAAGAAATTTTACTTATTTGCTTAAATTGATACAACAAACTCCATGTAATTCGAATCCACCAAATTCGAATTATCGCTTAATTCGTATAAATTTCAAGGAACGTTTAAAATCCTTAACATTTAATGTAAAATATTACCGCATAATTCGAATTAATCATCAAGTACCGGGTGGGCAAGAAATAACGTGAGGTGTTCAGAGCTCGCTAGTGGGAATTCTATTAGGCCAAATGCAGTACATTTTGGTGTATATACTTAGTGGAACATGCAGTTTCGATTTCTGCAAAATAAAAAGTACCAAAAGTCGCCATAGGGGTCGCTTATTTCAAGAAAACGATGAATACCTAATTGTCAAATGAACAAATACCGTACAAACCAACTTTAGTAACAACAATAAACAATGTTTTATTTTGAATTCCAAATGTGTTTAAATATGACCGCCAGTGTGCTGTTCCAATAGCTGCATGCGGTACACGACGTTTTCTACGGCAGCTCGCAGCATATCTGCATTGATTAGTCTGATATGTAACGTTATTTGATCCTTTAAGGTTCAGAGGTCAGGAACATGTGCTTGATTCACAAGGCTTTTCAAATATCCCCATAACCAAAAATCACAAGGGTTGAGATCAGGCGACCTGGGTGGCCATATCATGGGAAATGCATGACTAATTATTCTGTTGTCTGAAAAAAGTTCTCGCAAGATCTGCTGCACCCGACGTCCGACGTGCGGTGGCGCACAATCCTGCATAAAAATGGTAGAATCCAGACAACCCTTTTCCTACAATCGTGGTATCACAAAATTCTCAAGCATATCGGCATACCTGGCAGAATTGACGGAACAAGTCACCGGTCCACGGGGACGGATTTCTTCAAAAAAGTACGGGCCGATGATGAAA
>JAHWFO010045536.1:0-11774 GCA_023313115.1 Rhysida immarginata | reverse complement strand
GAAAACAGGAAAATTTGGCTAAAGGTGTGCACGAAACTGGAAGGCACCCATTTGGGTGGTTTTCATTGTTAAACAGGAAAATTTGCTCAAAAGCGTGCACGAAACTGGAAATGCACATATATAGGTGAATTTGGTTTGGAAAAGAGGAAAATTTCGCAAAATGTTTGCACAAAACTTTATATCTATCCATTTGAGTTATTTTCTATGGTATACACAGAAGTTTGGCCAAACCTGTGCATGAAACTGGAAATCTTCCCTATGGGGTGGTTTTCTGTGGAAAATAGGAAAATAAGGCAGATGATGTGCACTAAACTGGAAATTCACTCATTTCGGCGGTTTTCTGTGGAATATAAGAAACTTTGGTAAAAAGTTTGCACGAAAATGGACATCCCACATTTGGGTGGTCTTTTGTGGAAAAGAATAAAATTTGTCTGAACGTAATGACGAACCTGGAAATGCGCACATTTGTGCGGTTTTGTGAGGAAAACAGGAATGTTTGGCAAAACTTGTGCACGAAATTGGAAATCCACCTTGTGTATGTGACTTTTGGTGGAAACCAGGAAAAAATGGCCAAACGTGTGCACAAAACTGTTAGTCAACCCATTTGGATGTTTTTGATAGAAAAAATAACACTTTACCAAATGCACACATTTGGGTGGTTTAAGCTGGGAAACAGGAAAACTTGTGCACGAAACAGGAAATCCTCCGAACTGGATAGTTGTTGGCGGAAAACAGGAAATTTTGGCCAAACGTGTGCATGAAACTGAAAATCCACTCAGTGTGTATGACTTTTGGTGGAAAGCAGAAAAATTTGGCCAAACGTGTGCACAAAACTGGAACTCCACCCATTTGGTTAGTTTTTGTCGGAAAATAGAAAAATTTGCCCACAAGTTTGCACGAAACTGAAAATCCACCCATTTGAGTTACTTTCTGTGGCATACACAAAAGTTTGGCCACACCTGTGGCAACCCTATTGGGTGCTTTTCTGTGAAAAACAGGAAAGTTTGGCCAAAATTATGCATGAAATTGAAAATGCACATATTTGGATGGTTTCCTGTGAATCAGGAAAATTTTGCAAAAAGGGACCATGAATCCACAAATCCACACATTTGGGTGGCTTTTGTTGGAAAACAGGAAAATTTGCCCAAAACTGTGCACAAAAATGGAAATCCAACCATTTTAGTTATTTTTTGTGGCATACATAGAAGTTGGGCCAAACCTGTGCATGAAACTGGAAATCCACTCTATGGGGTAGTTTTCTGTAGAAAACAGGAAATTTTGGCAGATGATGTGCACTAAACAGGAAATTCACTCATTCGGGGAATTTTCTATGGAAAAGAGGAAAAGTTGGCCCAACTTGTGGACGAAAAAGGGAATCATTGGAAAAAAAAATTTGGCAAAACTTCTGCCAGAAACTGAAAATCAAAATATAAGGATAGTTTTAGGTGGAAAACAGGAAAATTTGGCAAAACGTGTGTACGAAACTGGAACTCTACCCATTTGGGTGGTTTTCTGTGGAAAACAGTAAAGTTTGGCCAAATGTGTGCACGATCCTGGAAAAGCACACATGTGGGTGGTTTTCATTTGAAAAGTGAAAAGTTTGGCCTAACATGTGCACTAAACTGGAAATCCATACATTAGTGTGGTTTTATGTGGAAAACAGGAATATTTGGATAAAAGTGTACATGAAAATGGAAATGCCCACATTTATGTAGATTTGGGTGGGAAAACATAAAAATTAGGCCAAACGTTTGCACGAAACTGAAAATCCACCCATTATGCCCGTAACTGGAAATCAAAACATAAGGATAGTTTACTGTGGAAAACAGTAAAGTTTGGCCAAATGTTTGCACGAGCCTGGAAAAGCACACATGTGGGTGGTTTTCGTTTGAAAAGAGAAATTTTGGCCAAACATGTGCACTAAACTGGAAATCCATACATATAGCGGGATTTGGGTGGTAAACAGGAAAATTTGGCAAAACAAGTGCACAAAATGGAAATCCACCCTTTGGATGGTTTTCGGCGGAAAAAAGAAAATTTGGCAAAAACTTGTGCACGAAACAGGAGATCATACCTTTTGGATGGTTTCCGGTGGAAAACGTGAAAAATTGGCCAAACGTGTGCATAAAAATGGAAATCCACCCAAGCGTGTGAGTTTTGTTGGAAAGCAAGAAAATTTGGCCAAACATGTGCCCGAAACTGGAACTCCACCCATTAGGGTGGTTTTCGGTGGAAAACTGAAAAATTTGCCCCACAAGTGTGCACGAACCTGCAAATCCACACATTTTGGTAGTTTAGATTGGAAAAGGAAAATTTGGCCAAATGCGTACACGAAACAAGACTTCCACATATTTGTGTGGCTTTCTGTGGAAAACAGGAAAATTTGGATAAAAGTGCAAATAAAAATGGAAATGCACACATTTAGGTGGATTTGGTTGGAAAACAGGATAATTTGGAAAAACGTTTGCACGAAACCGGAAAGCCACTCATTTATGCGGAATTAGGTGGAAAACAGGAAAATTTGGCCAAACGTGTGCATGAATCTGGAAATCCAGCTCGTGTGTGCGGCTTCTGGTGGAAAACAGGAAAATATGGCCAAATGTGTGCAGGAAACTGGAACACCACCCATATGGATGGTTTTCGTTGGAAAACAGGAAAATTTGCCCCAAAGTGTGCACAAAACTGACAAAAAGTGACCATCAATCCAGAAATCCACACATTTGTGTGTTTTTCGGAAGAAAACAGCAAACTTTGGCAAAACGTGTGCACAAAGTGGAAATCACCCATTTGGATGGTTTTCGGTGGAAAACAGGAAAGTTTGGCAGATGATGTGCACGAAACTGGAAATCCACACATTTGTGTGTTCTTCTGTGAAAAACAGGGAAATTTGGCCTAATTGTGTACGAAACTTGAAATTCACACATTTGGGAGGTTTTCGTTGAAAAATTTGCACTCAAACTGGTTTGGGAGGTTATGATAGAAAAAAGGAAGGTTTTTGCCAAATTTATGGATGAAATTTGCAATCAACACACATGGCTGATTTCGGTATAAACCAGAAAAATTTGGTGAAACGTGTGGACGAAAGTGGAAATCAACCCATTTGGGTGGTTTTCGGTGGAAAACAGGAAAGTTTGGCCAAATGTGCACGAAATTTGTAATCCACACATTTCAGTAAAAAAAAAACAGGAAAATTTGGCATATGATACGCACGATAATGGTAATCCACTTATTTGGGCAGTTTTCTGTGGAATACAAGAAAGTTTGGCCAAATGTATGCTCGAAAATGAAAATCCACTGAGGTGGTTTCCTTTGGTAAAGAAAAAAATTTGGGCAACAGGTGGACTTAAGTGGAAATTTAAGCTGTTCTTAATAAAAAAAACAAAAAAAAGAGGAAAATTTGGCCAAATGTGTGCACGAAATAGGGAATCTACACATTTGGGAGGTATTCGTTTGAAAACAGAAAAATTTGGCAAAACGAGTGCACGAAACTGAAAATCCCCTCATTTGCGCAGTTTTTTGTGAAATACAAGAAAGTTAGGCCACATGTATGCATAACAATAGACATCCACACATTGATGTGGTTTTCTGAGGAAAACAGGAATATTTGGCCAAACGTGAGGACAAAAGTTTGGTTAGTTTTCGGTGGAAAACCGAAATATTTTGGAAATCGTTTCGACGAATCTGGAAATTCACCAATTTTAGTAGTTTACTTTGTAAAACAGGAAACATTTGAAATTTGCAATGAACACACGGGATGGTTTTCGGTATAAAACTGAAAAATTTGACAAAACGTGTGTACGACACTGGAAATCCAACATTTGGGCAAACCATCCATTTGGGTGGTTTTCGTTGGAAAGCAGAAAAATTTGCCCACAAGTGTGCATCAAACGGGATACCCACACATTTGGTTAGTTTTGATAGAAAAAAGGAAAATTTGACCAAATGCATGCACGAAACTGGACATCAACCCATTTGGATGGTTTTCAGTGGAAAACAGGAAAGTTTGGCAGATGATGTACACTAAACTGGAAATCCACTCATTTGGGTGGTTTTCGTTGAAAAACAAGAAAATTTGCCCAAAAGTGTGCTCAAAACTGGAAATCCACACATTTGGTGATTTTGATAGAAAAAAGGAAAAGTTGGCCAAATGCATGCAAGAAACCGGACTTCCACACATTTGCGTGTTCTTCGGTGAAATTTGTCTGAACGTGATGCGAAACTGAAAATCAACACCTCTGGTGGTATTCTGCGGAAAACAGTAAAGTTTGGACAAACGTGTGCTTGAACCTGGAAATGCGCACATTTGGATGCTTTTCGATGGAAAACAGAGAAATTTGGCAAAAAATGCACGAAACTGGAACTGTACCTGTTTGGGTGGTTTTCGTTAGAAAACATGAAAATTTTCCCAAAAGTGTGTATGAAGATGAAAATCCACCCATTTGGATGGTTTTCGGTGGAAAGAGGAAAAGTTAGCCAAATGTGTGCACGAACCTGGAAATGGACACATTTGGGTGGCATTCCGTGGAAAACAGGTAAATTTCAGTGATACTACTGTGACTATTCTCTGCTCCAAGGTGCACCTGGTATGCCTCAGTTGTTGTCGTCACCGGATTAAGAAGAGATTCAAAGTATTCCTTCCACCTATGCAATACGCTCTCCTCCGTTTTCAGAAGCCTCCCATCTGAACTCTTAATAGTTTGTGATGAAAGAGATTTCTCTCCACGGAGGCGGCGCACGGTCTGTCAGAACACCTTGTTTGCCGAACCATAGTCTGCCTCCAATTTCTCCCCGGACTTTTCCACCACGCAGTCCTTTTCTTACCGCCTTGCGCCACACTCTGCCGCTTACGACCACAGCACAATGCAGCCGAAGTAATCACAGCAGTTTTAAACAACTGTCACTCCTCTTCAACAGTACAACGATCACTGGGTAGTTCTTTGAAACTTGAAGATATGTTATCTGCAAAGGTCTTCCTCACAGCTCTATCCTCCAATGCCTCCCATTTGATGCGTCAAGTTTGTCTGAACCTAGTATTTCGCTTGGTTGGCATAAATTCAGGGAACCGCAAAGTGCAGACAACAAGGTAGTGATCAGTTGATAGTTCTGCCCCTCTTCTCACACGAGTATCCAACACTGATCGGAATAAGTCGGCTAAAACAATTACAAAATCAATCAGTGACTTCTGTTCCATTGCATCCCTGTAGCAGGTATAATTATGCTGGAAGAAGGTGTTTGTGATGGAAAATCCATTGTTGCAACAGAGATCCGACAAGCACCTCCCATTCGCATTTAAATCGGGGTCACCATTCCTGCCAACCACGCTTTCCCACGTTTGGTCATCAGCCCCGTACGTGTGCGTTGAATTCGCCCATCAGCATGACAGAATCTGCACTCCCTCTCCTGCTAAGAGCAGCATCAACTTCATCTAGTAAAAGTGGGTACTCTGTGACTGCATTCGGCACAAATGCAACGAATAGAGAGAGAGTCCGTTTCCCTATCTGAAGCCTCAGGAGACAGTCCTTCCACCAAGGGGGTCCAGTCTGCAACATAATCTGCCAGCCAGGGACCTGTGAGTATCCCCACTCCAGCCTGGGCAGTCATGTTAGGGTCGACACCAGAGTAGAAAAGCTTCCACCCTCCTTCTAATTATACAGTTCCAGAACCCGGACGTTTCATAGAGGTAATACCTATGATATCCAGTCGATACCGTTTCGATTCAACCGTTTCTCCTCCTGGGTAAAGGCATGCGCTGCCCCCGATCGTTTCCCCAAGCGCATAGCGAGTGCACTTGTGCGGCTTCTCGGAGGCATTGCTACGAGATAACAGCCGGGAGACTGTCGACTATTTTTCGAACGAGAGCCTCAGCCTAACTCCGAACGCGGGTGACTTTAACCTCCGCCACACACGATGCAGTATGAATTCATTCGTCGACATCATGAGATATATGTGTGTTTGGATACTGTTCGTCTCACTTCTCAACCATGACCTTTCTGGTAATGGTGACCCTAAAGTAGGCGTGCTACAACCAGCATAGCTCATAGAATCCCTGAAGCACCCAAACCCCTGACCCACGGTAAGGGGGGCATCCACTCAGGGGTAGGAAAGAGAGGTGAGAACAAAACTTAATTAGTGAACCTCTTGGTGGATGATAGATCGCCATAATTATATGATTGTTATTAATCATTACTTAGAGAATTTCATATGTGTTCCACCGGTGACTGTAGATATTTGCTCAAGAGTAATATAAACCAAGTAACTGAAAATATATATACAAAGACCACTACCGCGTTTGTCATCACAACTGATAGAGACAGCGTTGTAACCGTCGATGGCTGGGATTTCAGTATGATCATAACACCATGTCTCAATAAACACATTTTAAAATTTAGGTAACATATGAAGAGTGCTAATTTGTGTGGAAGCTAAGTTTACATTTATATTTCTTATGTTTAGCATAATTAATGACACACTTTGATTAGGAGACTGGGGTGAGAGACTAGTTATAGCTGAGATTACATGATTTAAAGAGGCCCGATTGTTAAACATAGGTGGGAAGAAACTTGCAATCAACACACTAGCTGGTTTTCGGTATAAAACAGAAAAGGTTGCCAAAGTAGATTGTTGTAGATTGTTGAAGATTGTTGAACGCAATTTTTTCAGCTCCCCAAAATAGCCTTGTGGAAAGGGATTATCTACACCTAAATAAATTTGACTGCTATTGTGGACTTTTGAAGGTCAGTAAAAGACCTTCTAACTTTAACCTGCGGTTGCGGTAATGATAATTAGAAACATTCCAATTCATTCCATTATACTCAGTTGATTAACTTCTATAATAACATTTCTTATTGCCTAACAGTCATGGCATTGTTATTTTAAATGGACAATAATGTTCGCCTACATTGTTGAATTTATTGAAGTGAAATAAACTTACAATGTCTTATAAAATGATGTTGTATGATGAGCAATCGTAAATGTGGACTCTGTAAAATTTATATTAAGGTGGATGAAAAGAAAGTGGCATGTTCTGGAAATTGTGAAAGAATATTTCACTTAAAATGTACTGGGCTTACTTTAAATGAACTAGAAGACTTATCCACTATTGGGAAGACGTACTCATGTGATTCATGCTGTGATTCACTTAAACAACAAGAAGATAATAATTCATCTTTAAGTACCCATATACTTTTTAACAAGAAAAAAGAACAATTAAGACCGAGGAAAGAAGAAAAAATGCCGAATTCTACATTTGAAAATCTTAATAAGCAAATGATGCACATATTGGAGGAATTAAAAATGCTTACTCCAATAAAATCGGAAATTACGGAAATGAAAAAGTCACTTGATTATTTTTCAAAATCATTTGATGAAATTCTGGATAGATTAAATGGGGTTGATCAGACCTTGGTTTATGTGCAAAGAGACTTAAAAGCATGTACGACAGAAAATAATAAATTAAAGAAAGAAAATGCTGAACTTAAAGATCAAATTAAATCTGTACAGCAACAAGTTTATCAAATGGAACATTATTCATTCAACTCAAGTATTTAAATTGACGGGATACCAGAAACTCCAATGAAGACTTAAACGTTATCATTAAGAAACTGGCATGCAAACTTGATGTTCCTATCAAAGATGAGGATATTTCTGCTGTACATCGTCTAAACAATAGACGTGTGAACAAGATGCGACCTCGATCTATTGTGGTTAAATTTATCCATAAACAGAACAAATACCTTATGATGCAACACAAAAAGAAGAAGTTTCGTCAATTAAATACGAGAAATGTGGGTATATGTAATGAAGAGTATGAAATTTACATGAATGATCACCTGTCCCCTTATTATAATGACCTCTTCTGGAAGACTATGGAATTAAAGAAAAATAACCAATATAAGTATGTATGGACCTATAATGGTATTATATATGTGAAGAAGGATGATGGAGCTAAAGCTAAACCAGTTAAATCTGAGTTTGATTTGAACTCTTTGTAATCAATTAAACTTTCTATATATCTTGAAAATCTTTAAATTTTTCTATGATTGATTTATTATTCTCAAACAGCTCTGATAAATTAACTTCATTTAATATATCTGATCAAAATGAATGTGGAACATACATTATTCATCCAGAAGATATCCCAAAAACATACTCTGATTGTATGAATGTTGTACATCTTAATATAAGAAGTATAGCTAAAAATTTTGATTATTTAATATCATATTTACAAAGTTTTAAGGTCCCAATTCACATTATTGTCCTTTCTGAAGCATGGCTAAATAGTTATACTGAACAGAGTAGTAACCTTACAGGTTATTCTAAATATTTCATGTCATCAAAACTTAATAAAGCCAGTGGAGTAGTTGTGTATGTAGATAAAAGAATAACTGTTTTAGAAATTCAACCAAAACATATTAAAAGTGCTGATATTGTAATTTTAAAATGTAGAGCTGATGATTATATAGGTGATTTTTTATTATTTGCTTGTTACCGTTCTAACCAAACTTCAATTTTGAATTTTGTCTCTGAACTGTCTGAAGAAATGGAGCCCTATAAAAATGAGAAAATTTTTTATGTTGGAGATATTAATATTGATATAATAAGTTATAATGATGAATATTTTACTCAAAAGTATATTAATATTATGTCGAAAAAAAATCTGGTTCCAATGATAAATATTCCCACAAGAATTACTCCAAATACTGAGACTTGCATAGATCATTTTTTTATATCTAAGAGTATAGCATATATAGCTGAAGCGTTTATTCTTGATAGTGATATTACTGATCATTGTATGAGTATTATCTGTTGTAGGTGTAACGTTGTGGATAACACTCATGCAAATAAATTTAAATATAAAACGCTAATCAACCACCAACTTTTAGAGGAAAAATTAGAGGAGATAAATTGGGATTGTTTAGAGGAAGAAAATGATATACAAAATAAGTATAATTGCTTTGAAAAAATATTAAAAGAAAACATAAAAAAAAGTACGTATACATTAGTAACTGGTTCTGGAAAAAATCAGAAAAGGAAACCATGGATTACATATCATATAATTAATTTGATTAAAAAGCGAAATCAATTGCGAAGTAAATATTTAAAGGATAAAACAAATGAAAGTCTTTTATACCGATACAGAGGTTTAAGAAATAAGATTGTACAAGAAATTCGAAAGTGTAAGGCTAGTTATTATTATAATCAAATTGAGAGAGCAAAAACACCTAAAGATAAATGGAAAATTATAAGTAATATAACAGGACGAGAAAAGACTTACAGAGATATTCCTCAAGAAATTAGTAATCAGATAAATGATTTTAATTTGAGCCTTATAAACATGTGCGATTGCCAAAATATTGTTAAACAAAACTCAGCCAATTTTAATATAAAAAATGAAGTAAAGGATACCTTTTTCCTTTACCCTGTTAATGAAATGGAGATAAAAAATTGCATTATGTCCTTATCAAAATATTCCTCCCCAGGATATGATCATGTTACTACAGAAATTCTGCGTAAACATATTAATAGTTTAACTTATCCTATTAGTAAATTAATTAATTGTTCATTTTTACAAGGAACATTCCCTGACGCATTAAAGATTGCAGTTGTAATTCCAATATTTAAAGGGGGAAGTAGTTTATTATTTGAAAATTATAGACCCATATCTTTACTCTCTCACATTTCAAAAATATTTGAAAAAATGGTAAAAAATCGCCTTACAACTTTTCTAGAAAAATATAACATTATTGCGAATAAACAGTTTGGTTTTCAAAGAAAAAAGAATACTCAATTAGCAGTTCACAGTTTTATATCCGATGTTATTCACACGCTTGATAAAGGTCGGAAACCTTTAGCAATTTTTCTGGATATAAGGAAAGCTTTCGATTCAGTTGACCATTGTCTATTATTACAAAAATTGGAAAGATATGGTATAAGAGGACTAGCAAACCAATGGTTTAGCTCTTATTTAGCCAATAGAAAACAAGCTGTTAGGATTAAGGAAAAATTAAGTAAATTCGAAAATTTAAAAAGAGGAGTTCCTCAAGGAACTATTTTAGGCCCCATTCTTTTCTTAATTTATATAAATGATATTTTTCATTTAAATTGGTTTGGTTCTATCCAAGCTTATGCTGATGATTTAGTTTTAACCTATATAAAAAGTGATTATCAAAATTTTAAAGAAGCCCAATCAGACCTTAAATTATTAAACTTCTGGTTATCAAATAATAATATGTCCTTAAATGAAAAAAAGTCTGTATACATGCGTTTTAAATTGCACGCTGATTGTAATACGAATTTGTTTCTTAAATATCATGATTTGAAATGTAATAATCTTGAATGTAGTCATTGTCCTCTCTTAACTTATGTCGAACACACAAAATATTTGGGTATTACAATTGATTATCGTTTATCATGGCATTCCCATATAAGAAGCTTATTTATTAGATTAAGATCTATAACTTTTATAATTCGATCATTAAAAACTGTCTTAACTTTTAAAAATCTGATTTTAATATATAACGTTTTCTTTTTAAGTACATTACAATATCTCATCCCAGTTTGGGGTGGAACTTATGTGACTCATTTAAAACCAATTATAAATCTTTTTAATATGCTGACTCGTTGTATTTTTAACAATAATGATTTTCGTAAAAATCAAATAATGAATTTTCATCAATTTTATCTTTTTAATTTGGCAAAATAAACATGTAATTATGTAAAAATGAAACAGCCAATTTTCAAACATTTTAATTATAATTTAAGAAATTCTAAAAATCTGACGATTCCAATTGAAATTCCAAAGCATTCTTTCGTTTTCCATCAAATAGATTATAATTATAAAAAATTGTTTAATGATCTACCAAATGAAATAAAATTATGTACTGATGGACGACAATCTAGATATAAACTTAAAAATTGGATTATGACTGTCAAAAACAATTAGTATTTATTGGTATTCATATGTGAATCAGTTTAAATTGTTGTTACCGTATATACTGATTTCTTTTTTTCTTTTCTTTTGATGCTTTTCCGAATATACGAGCACTATGTGCTCATGGGAAATTCATCTTGTTATATATTTATATGTTTCTTACATTTGAATAAATTGAATAAACACTGGAAATCCACTCATTTGGGTGGTTTTCTGCAGCAAACAGAAGAGTTTGGCCAAACATGTGGACAAAACTTGAAATCCACACATTTGGGTGGTATTCTGTGGAAAAGAGAAATTTTGGCATATGATATGCACGAAAATGGACATCAACACATTTGGGAAGTTTTATGTGGAAAAGAGGAAAATTTGTGTGAACGTAATGACAAAACTGGAAATCAACCCTTCTGGGTGGTTCTCTGTGTAAAACAGTAAAGTTTGGTCAAACATGTGCACGAAACTGGATATCCACACATTTGGGTGGTTTTGATAGAAAAAAATAAAATTTGGCCAAATGCATGCACTAAACTGGACTTCCACGTAATTGTGTGGTCTTCTGTGGAAAAGAGAAAAATTTGTCTGAACATAATGACGAAACTGGAAATCAACTATTCTGGGTGGTTTTTTGTGGAAAACCGGAAAGTTTGGCCAAACGTGTGCACGAACCTGGAAATGCACACATTTGGGTGGTTTCCAGCGAAACAGATAAATTTGGCAAAAAGTGACCATGAATCCAGAAATCCACACATTTGGATGGCTTTCATTGGAAACCCGGAAAATTTGGATAAAAGTGAACACGAAAATGTAAATCCACCCATTTGGGTAGTTTTCGGTGTAAAAGAAG
>JAHWFO010045519.1:395-13229 GCA_023313115.1 Rhysida immarginata | reverse complement strand
CTTCCTGTCTTCCGTCAATAATAGCCTTGCGGTGTCCATTTTTAACAACATTAAGAATTGAAAATATTTCTAACGATGAGCTGATGCGGTTTTATTGCATACCGAGTTTGAGAGATCTCCTGATATCCATAACGGATAATTTACCCACCTTTAAGGATGGCATCGCTCCATTTCTTGAGAATATGGGAAAACATCTGGAAGTTTTAACTCTCAGAGATGTTGCTGATATAGACTATAACGTTATTCAAGATTACTGTCCCAAATTGACTCGGTTAGACTGCCACTCTAAAGGTGCTTTAACTGGGAAAACTTCTATTTATTCCGTTTTCAGAAACATGGAAGAACTCTTATTGGATTCTGACATTAACATATGTTTGCAACCCACGGACTGTATTCGTCTTCTCTCAAACTGTTATCGCTTGAAGTATTTTAGTCTTTCCTGTTGTCAAGAATTCAATGAAGCCCACTTAAGAGATATACTTGTGCGCAATCCTTTGTCCCTTCTTAACAGCGCTGAAATTACTTCAAGTAACTTGTGGTTAGATGGAGAATTGTCAGATTTGAAATGGATGTGTATGTAATTTGATTTCTATTTCAGTGATGCTGTATTATAATTTTTGTTTATAATGTCCAAAAATGGATTTTTTATTAATTTGTTTAATCATACAATACTTGAAAACCGCTGATGCCTGTATTAGAATGTCATTAGAACTTCTTTACGATATTTGAAATAAGAATTTTAACGCATGGGTTTCAATAATTTATGATTAGCACTACAGTTTAAGAAACGCTTGGAGAAGAGTATATGTTGTTATTATATAATAGAAATAATAAATTTTAATGTATAAATGGGAATTAAAAATAAGTTTTCTCAAGATCTATTGATAGACTCCTTTTTTTAATATACAGGGTGTCCAAAAAGTATGGTAACATGGCAGATGTCTCAAAAGATAGGACATACTGTAATTTTTACTTACTATTTGATGCTCTATCTGAATGCGAACTCAAAATTAAAAATATTCAAACAAAAAATTAGTAATAGAACGACAGACTTCCAAATCCAGTAAAGTTCTTTTAAGGTCGCTGAATACAGCGAGTTATATAATTTTTAATCAGTTTATTGTACAATAAACCATGATTCCTGCAAAGATAAAAAAAGTCGCCGTTTTATTTTTTTAATTATTACACGACATGTTAATTTTTTATAATAATAATTGTCATATAACAAGTTAAAAGTCTAAACAACCAAATAAATAAATATTTTTTTTATATGATACTTTTATGTGAAACAGAGTTTATTGATTCCTGTAAAATTTTAATTTTATGACCCTCGTCGTTTTGAAATGACCGATCCAATTTCAACTATAAATACAAACTGCTATACAGGGTGTCCAAAAAGTCTGGTAATATGGCAGATATCTCAAAGCTGCCAGGCAAGTGATTTTTAAGGCAATCTACTGAGTGTGTGGATTAATAATAATGGAGTGAGAATTTCATTTCACACTCAAATTTGACCTTGACCTCCATATTTAAGATCACCCATTTCCTAATTCGAAAAGTGACTCATTCTCGCCCATTTTCTCAAAATCTTTCAAGTGATTAAAAATTGTTTTTAGACTAATGTGGTGTTGCTCTATTCGCTACTTTCAGTGAATATAGAGGGTGCTGCTTATTTTGAAAAATGGCGGCGAAAGTAGGATCTACCTCACCATCCGTTTTCCATCAACGTGCTTTGAATATTACACTGTGTGATATTTTTCTGTATGATGGTATATTTTTCAAGTGGTCGATGTGGCAAGCACCTGCTAGGAATAGCACTTGATTTCATCTTTCGTTTTAATGCTGGCATACCAAAAAAAATTTATTTCTTAATTGCAAATTTATTATTTGATTAAATATGAAAAAGTAGATTCAAACTGAAAATTGTCCTAATAATAAACGACCTAATTTTTTTCTTATTAATGACCCACAAACAAAACAATGTTATCAAAGCTAATGCAGCTAATAATAGAAATAGGATTTTTACCGTAAAATTACGGGCATGTAAACGTATTGTAAGTGAAACAAACTTTTAAAGAAAATTTTGAATATTATTTCATTTTATTAGTAGTACATGTTAATATATGTAAATATTTTCCATTGCAATTTATGCTTACAAGCTGTTGATGGGAAAAATTGCATTTATACACAATGGTATTTATGGTTTTTTCCCCCATTGTAAGTTTACTTCCCAACTTTTTCTAATGGCTTTATTTTTTGGACAAAAACTGAAATAATACTGCATCGTTTTTGATTTTCAGCCTTACACACGGCAGTATTTGTTACTTTTTTTCCTTTTGCTTTCTTTCATTTCTTTACCTGCAGCAACGTGTTGTGCCTCACTTAAACTACGGCGAATACTACTTAGCTCCGTTCAAGTAAATGCCACAAGGGCGGCGCCACCTAAACTAAAAGTAGCGAATTGGAAATTTTTCTGTATCTTTAATAGTTTTCGATTTAGCAAATGGATGACCTTAAATTTGGGGGTCAAGTTCAAATTTGAGTGCGGCAATGAAATTCCCCGGCCCCCCCCCCCCCTATTAACTATAATCCACACTCATCAGATCTCGCCTACCTGGCAGTTTTGTGATATCTGCCATGTTACCAGACTTTTTGGACACCCTGTATAGCAGTTTGTATTTATAGTTAAAATTGGATCGGTCATTTCAAAACGACGTAGGTCATAAAATTTAAATTTTACAGGAATCAATAAACACTGTTTCACATAAAAGTATCAAACAAAAAATAATTTATTTATTTGGTTGTTTAGACTTTTAACTTGTTATATGACAATTATTATTTAAAAACATTTAACATATAGTGTAATAATTAAGAAAATAAATTCGGTGATTTATTTCGTCTTTGCAGGAAACATGGTTTATTGTACTGTAAATTGATTAAAAAATATATATCTCGCTATATTCAGCGACGTTAAAAGAACTTTACTGGATTTGGAAGTCGGTCATTCTATTGCTAATTTTTTTTGAATATTTTTGATTTTGAGTTCGCATTCGGATAGAGCATGAAATAGCAAGTAAAAATTACAGTAGGCACATATGTCCTATCTTTTCGAAAAAATACCAAAATGAGGATCAAACTTTGGTCAAAAATTCAAACCTGTGATACTAAACATAAAACGTTGTTAATGAAATGAATTTTTCACACTAGTCCATCGAATGCCTAAGTAAACTTGAAACTTCAGTAGATATAATATTAAGTCGAAGATAAATTAACCGATTTTTTCGTTAACTGACTTAGTGTATTTTACGTTTTTAGCATCTTTCTGGTAATGCAATAACACGCATTCTCGATTGATTTTTTATTGTTGAGGATAATGATGATAGGAAATATGACACAAAATTTTCTGAAGTAAGACTAAGACACATAATCACATTTGCCATCATTTTCCGCTTAAATTTCTTTTATTTCAGTTGATCAGTTGAATATTGTAAAATGTGTTCCCTCTGACTTTGAGATTCTGCATACTTGGTCTCTCCGATTTTGATAAAAAAATTCTTCGAATAACTTTCACCAAATTAAAGTAAACTATAAAAGGATATCTGAGAATTAGGAAATGGTAGAAATATTTAATGAGAACCTACGCGTTTCGAATAAACTTCATCATTAGGGTAGGATACAACTACAGTCTAGATGGCATCTGACATGGAATATATGGGGTCATTCCACCAATTAGAGAACAACGCTGCTATTTGGTGAATTACAAAGAGCAAGAGTCAACAAAAACGGAGGCCAGGTGGCCAATGAAAATTATTACAATAATAATCTAATATCACAAATCGAATTATAGAAAAAAGACGAAGAAATACAAGGGCGAACAAAACTAATTAATGTCGTCAAGTAGATAACGAATAACAGTGTATGAAATCTTGAGGTTTAACTGCTAGAAGAAATGGTCGTCAACGCGCGTTTTTTTTTTCTACTGTTACTGATTAGATTTTCCTTACTGATTTTGACAGAGAAATCAATCTTGGTGTAATATTAATTATGTTATATTTATAAAACAGTTTTTTACTCAATTTGGGGTATAAAAGTTAAGTAACGTAATAATTAACATCATAATGAAAACATCAAATTCAAGTCGGTCGACTTAAACAGAGTCAGGAATAATCAAATATAGAACAAATGTTACAAGTTAAATAAGTAGGACAAATAATCAAAGAAACGTTGTCATCATGTCATACAAACAGGACTCTTATAAGCGGAAACTCTTATAAGCAGAGCCTCTTATAAGCGGACCATTTGCAGGAGCCACTGTACAAGTCAAGCTCTTGATTGGGGTCGTACTGTGTTGACGACTTCGTTGACCACGCCTAGGATGGGGTGTCTATCGAAGCTGGTTTGATTGTTTAGAATTAATTAGTTTTGTTCGCCCTTGTATTCTAATTTATCTATAATTAGATTTGTGATATTAGATTATTATTGTAATAATTTTCATTGACCACCTGGCCTCCGTTTTTGTTGCCTCTTGCTTTTTTTAATCCACCAACCATATATTCCATGTCAGATGCCATCTAGAATGTAGTTGTATTCTACCCTGATGATGAAGTTTATTAGAAACGCGTAGGTTCTCATTAAATACTTCTACCATTTGCTAATTCTCAAATATCATTTTATTGTTCCCAATACTAGCAAATTACACCACAATGCAGTTACTAGAACAAATTAAAGACCCATGCAAAGCCATTCAATGCACTTCTCAAAATTTTGCGAGGAAAAAAATTCATAAATTTTATTATAATTAACTGCCCGAATTGTTGCACACATTTTTATCGCGTTCTGGAGATCCAGCGGTAAGACGCTAAAATTCTATTTTTCATGTACGAGTTCAAATCTCATCTTCGATAAAATCCCCCCCTCCCCCGTAATAAATTTATTTTAACATGTGCGGGAAAGTGTAATTCATTGACTAACTATACCAGCGTCCATCGAAAAGTTAGTTCATAGCTATAACATATTTATTAGGTATCCGATTTACAAAACTCTTTTTTAACTAATATTTACGTTTCTCTTATAGTGTATGTAATATGCGATATAGACTCCATCTCTTTCTACTCACTAGCAGCAACGCGTGAATAGTACGGTGAACTTGTCGGAAAAGAATTCCGACTTTTTTTGCGCTTCTTCACCGACATTGCACCTTGCGGTTTTCACCACTTCCTAAATATGAAAGAGCACCTAAAGGCACATGAGTTTCGTTCTGACGAAGCGGTGAAATTCAATTCTGGTGTCGACAACATCACTCGACACGATGAATTTTTCTCCGACGGATTAATACGACTAGTCACGTTTTGGCGCACTACGTGGAAAGGAATGAGGACTATGTCAAAAAATGAATAGTGCATTACATAGAGAAAAATGTATTTATCAGGTACAAAAAGAATTTTGAAAATCGGTTACCAAATAAAGTTACAATCGACCCTCGTATTTCCTATTTTCCAATTTGCTATCATCAGCTTATTTATCCACATATAATTATTTTTATAAATTTTGAAACTTTTGGGATGACATTTGACTCCACGAACGTTGAAAGTTGATACGAGGAACCTAAGATTATGCCTCATGAATAGCACTGTCCACTTGTGTGAGATTTGACGATTGTGGGACCACCTCTCTGATGGTTCTTTCAACTTGGCCCACAAATGCTCAATTGGATTGAGATTTGAGATCTGGAGATTTGTGGTGGCCACCTAAGCAAAGTAAAGTCTGCCTCATGTACTTGAAACCACTCCCGCACTCTACGAGCATCGTGGCATGGCGCATAGTCTTGTTAAAAGAGACCGTCTCCATTGAGATATGCCATCAAAGTGATAGGATGAACTTGATCAGCAACGAAACTTAGATATATTGTGCTATTCAGATGTTGTTCCACGCGAATTAAAGAGCCTAAATCATGCCAGGGAACAGGTCCGAAACCATACCATTGCCCCCACCAGCTTGAAGGGTTGTTTGTACTCGTGCACACGCAGTCCATGCTCCACCATCCGCATGATGCAACTGGAAACATGATTCATCAGACCGCAAAACCAATGTTTTGTAATGCTGGACTGTTTAATCCTTGTAAATAATAAGAGAAGAGACCAAAAAAGATATACGGAAACGAGAGTGTTTATTGCCTAACGCATTTCGATGTTACATCATCTTCGGAACCTACTCTATTAACAAATTGAAGCCGAGAGACAGTGTCCCTTATATAATACTAGCTGATATGCCCGGCGTTGCTCTGCCTGTTTGTTTAATGAAATTTTGCAATATCTGAATTTGAATATAAATGAAAAACGTTTAAAAAAGTAGTAATCACTATGGAAAAACGAATGTGTTCAATTGGGTTCTCCCAGGAAACTTCGACAATGCAAACTTTAACTTTTTAGAATATCAAAGAAGGACTAATATGGGTATTGAATTATTTCTGTCTATATTAAAAATGCTTCATAGATGGATTGAGAGAGTTGAGCAACTCTGTTTACAGCTTCATCAGCATCCCTCATCAACATGTAACCGTTTCAGTAGAGTTGTATTCGTTCAGAGAGCGTGATTGTTTATATTGACAGTATCAGTTTTAGCAGCAAGATTGCCCTCTCATACAATCAATTGATATGATTAAAATTTTCTAATGTGATTAGATAAACATTATAGACAGGGTGATTCTGAAAAAGTGTGTATAACTGTAAGCAATGACAGAGGTCACCAGAATGAACATTTTCTTTTAATACAATGTGGGGTCGTAAGTATATTTTTTAGGAGCTATCACGTTTTATGTCTGGGCAGACATTAATCCGCATGCAACACGAACTCGCGGGTACCAGCATCGCTTCAGTGTGAACGCGTGGGCTGGTGTCATTGAAAATCATCTACTGGACCCGTACATCATGCTTAACTACATGACCGGTGAGAATTACAATCGGTTTCTGCCGGAAAATCTCCCCGAACTCTTCGAGAACATCCCTCTGGATGTTCGACAAAACATGTAGTACATGCATGATGGAGCTCCGGCATACTTCCCGCGGGCAGTGCGCGACTGTCAAATAACACCTTCCCAGGAAGATGGATTGGCGAGATGAGCCTCTAGCCTGGTCATCTCGCTCACCTGACCTCAACACACTTGATTTCTTTGTATGGGGCCATCTTTAGAGCCTTGTGTATGAAACACCTGTGGACACAGCGGATGATCTTGTAGAACGAATTGTTCTTGCTGCTGGTGCCAAATACTCCAGACATGTTTCACCGTGTGCCAGAATCCTAACGTCGGCGGTGTCAGCTATGTCGCACTGCTGGTGGCCGTCACTCCGAATATTTGCTTTGAACTGGCGTCTTTATTGTACGTAATGTTTACATCTTTTGTTGTCTCGTTTGGTTGGCGTCTAAAACAGAGGATACACATGATGTACATGAAACCGTGTTATTGTCATTAAAGTGTCATGCACATAAATCGTGTAAGCTCCTGAACAATGTACTTGCGACCCCCACATTGTATTAAAAGAAAATGTTCATTCTGGTCACCTCTGTCATTGCTTACAGTTATACACACTTTTTCAGAATCACCCTGTATAACTTCTTTAAAGGAAGTTAATACATTACAAAAACCATATGAAAAATAAATTTACTCCAGTTATTAGCTCAGTAGAGAAAGTATCTTCACCTTTTCAGCAAAAGCTGGAGCAGCTGCACGCCCTTGAAATTGTATTCTCTTATTTCTTTTTAGAATAATTTTTATCTCTCCAAAGATTTTAATACAAAAGGAAATATAAATAATTTTTATTTTTTTATGTATTTATTTATTTATTTATTTATTACTTTTTTTAAGGTTATCCCCCTCTATCATTACCCCATAAAAAATTCATGAAAAAAATTTTGACTTTTGCTTATTATTACTAATCATGTCAGGATTGCAATTATCATAGAAAATAATTTTTATTACATGTAATTATTTTATTACAATTGTTCCAACTTCGCCTGTAGCGCCGCCCTATCGGCAGATAGAAACTTTACTTTTAAATTCAGTTTCAATGAAAATCTCTGTTATAGGTTGCGGTCGGCCTTAGTGCGATCTATGCGGCACCTGGTGCGATCTGTTTTCCTTAGCTTCTCGAAACAATGGAAAATGGCCGAAGCTCGATGGCCATGAATATCTATAGACCGTGGTGTGCAGTATTGCCCATTTAGCCTTTTTACATGCGCTTTTCTTTTGTTGGACTTTATTAATATAAATTAATTCATTTAAAAGTCATCAATTCTTTTCAAAAACTCTCATCATTATTCATTTGTGAACTTGCTATTATTTATTCTTATTATTTATTATTTTATCTTCTTCATTTATAAATGACTATAGAATCATTCATTAATAAACAACATATCATACTACTTCATTAATTAATGTATAATGCACAAAATAATGAAAATAAGCTTTTAAATTGGACACATCCCTGCTAAATTGGCAACACTGCTTGTGAAAGATTCAAGATATATTTTCCCTCTTCGCAACCTCCGTAGGCATCAGAAAAGCATGAGCAGTGCCCATGGTACTGTTAGTTATGGGAACTTTTAACGTTAAGTTATTTTTTATTAACAGAAATAAACAATAATATATTTTTTATTTTTTCTTATTTTTAGAAAAACAAAGTTCTGGTCATAATTGTAATTTTTAATTTATTATCGTATAAAAATATCTACTATGCGTAAAGATGGAACTGAGATTGAGCATATAAAAATTATTAATTATGCTGAAGAAAATGTCTCGAATCAAATTTTCGTTCAATTTAGGCAAAATTTTTGTTTGTATCGTGCCAAGTGTTCGGGAAAACTCAGATTTTTTATGTAAAAACAGATATAATTTAAGTTTCTATTTTTTCTATTCTTTAAGTTTTTTTTACTGTTTTGCAGACAGTGATTGTGGAGTATATATTGTTTTAATAAATGTTAATTAAAAAATCTCCACGTGATTATCACTGTCTGCAGCTAGTTGTCCTTCGCGAATAATTTTCGTGAGCACGAGGATATGTGCCCCACTATTGTTGATGTTCTTTCCGTGGTTACTGTTTTTTTTTATTCCAGAGAGACCACTTCCAGCTTCTGGCTTGACCAGTCGTCCCTCCTTCTGGTCCTCCACGTCATTCCAAGCCCTGCAGCATGGCGTTCAACTTCCATTTATCATTTTCATTCCAATGCTCCGCGAATTCCTCTTACCCTGCCGTTCGATGTTTAGTTTTTTATTGAATTTCTCACTTTCTCGCGGCAGCCATGGTTCTTTATCGAGCAGCATTGTTTTGCGGGTTACCCCATAAGGTAATAATGAAATTTCTTTTAATGCTATTTCAACAATAACGCGCACAAGGGACGCCATGCTGCACAATTTCATTGTTTTATTCCCCATTAATAATTGATTATCATTTCGCAGTCTTTCTTTAGACATTTAATGGGAATTTGAAATTTCTTTTCCTTATTCTTTATAAGGAATTGGTGTCTCAATTCTTTTTTATATTTAAAGTTAATTCACTCAATGTAGCAATTGATATTTCTCGTTACAGTGTTTTGCTGTATTTAACGTAGGCCCTACATTTAAGTATTTCTTTATTGTATTCCGAGAAATATTTTTTCTTTTGTAATTGAGATCGCAATGCCTATTCCTCAATTAATTCATATTGTAAAGAACATTCTTTTGTATAGAATATTTTGATATTTTATAAATAAATATTGCATTTTTTAAACCAAAATAAGTCTTTTAACGAGCCACGTTCATTCTTAAGTTTCGGGGTTTCCTTTAAAGTATCGCCCCTTAAATATTATATTATTTTGCTTCCCCCTCTGAACACCAAGCCTACAACAATAGAAGGCTAACCAATTATAGTAGGCTATGACCTAGCGCTTTCGAAAGGTAGAGGTGGCCATGTTGATGGTTAAACAACGTACGCGCCATCTTGAAGAAATAAAGTCTTCTCTCGTTTGTGTGGTTGCCACGGCTCCTAAAAAGCGCGCTCGCAAACGTTATCTCATTGTAACAAAATTAATCATCGTTGAAGTCGCAACTATGTTGGCACTCTTCATTTTTGCGTCGTCTTCTGACTCCGATAATTCCAGCTTGAAAGCAGGAATTAAGGGAGTTAACCCGAGTCGCCCTCTCAGCGAATAAAGAAACAAACTCCGAAAGACTCCAAGCGTACCCAAATGTTGGACGTCAAGGGAGTTAACTCGAGCGAATAAAGAAACGGAGACCAAATGACTGGGAGCAAATAAAGAAACACGGGTCTCACTCGGAGTGATTCCCAGTGAATAAGTGAACGCACCCTAGAGAGAAGACCTGCGCACTAAAACGTCATACATTGTTACATCATCAAGCGGCTATTGTTATCGTATTTCTACCAACAATAAACCCTAAATTTAGCCGTTTGATGATGTAACAATGTATACAGTTTTTGTCCGCAGGCCCTCTTTCTAGAAGGTGTTGGCCTGTCTCTGATTGTTCATACATGCAAGCAAGCAAAGTTAAACCAAGTCGATTTCCTATATATATACTATACTATGCGAAGAATCCGTAATTGTTAAGAGTTTTCATCGCACCAACAATATGCGCGGACCAACAATATATAGTTCATGTCCAGTAATGCAAGGCAAAGGTTTGTGCAACAACAACACCAGGCCAGTCTTGTTTGTGTCAAAAACTATACAATGGAAGGTATGATTTTTATTATAAAGGGTGTCTCAAAATGAACTGACATTTTGATTTTGGCCGCCATTTTTTCGTAGTACACGCAGAGTAGATATTTTTATATGCTGTCATTATTAAGCACTGAGGTTAAATTATGCAAAACTACACAATCCAACAACGCGAAGAAATTGTAAAAACTCACTTCAAGAATTTAGAGGTCGTGTTATCTCGCAGCAAGGTGATGTGAATTGGCCGCTAAGTTCATATGGCATGACATCGTTATACTTCTTTCTCTGGGGTTATCTTAAGGATAAAGTGTACATCAATAAACCACAAACTATAGAGAAGCTCAAACACGAAATTCGACATAACGTTACTGAAATTTCCGAGCAATTATACCAACATATTATTGAAAATTTACTCAAAAGAGGGAATTTGTTGTACTAAGGCGTGACCACCGAGAGAAAAGGCCTCCGCAATGAAACTGAATACATTGTTGCATCACATAGATAGTGCATTGTTATTCGTATTTCTACCAATAATAAACCCTGAATTTGCACTATCTATGATGATGTAACAATGTATTCAGTTTCATTGCGGTGGCCTTCTCTCTCGTTGGTCCGACTAAGGCCGGAGCGGTCATTTGTCAGCTGGCAAGGTGTTTTGTATCATTCATAATCTCCACGTTTTTACTTTCTAATGAAGCAAAACTTTAAATTTTCTAATGAAAAATGTGTTTTATTAAAAAATATAAATGTCAGCTCATTTTGGGACACCCTTTATATGCCCGTCTTCGCCGAGCTTAAACATGTACGTGACGATTTGAAGATGGTAAGATGACTCCACTGCCAGGTAAAACCACAGCAACATCCGAAGTTGTCGGTAAATTGTAAGGCCGACGGTCATTAGGTTGAACGTTTGTGGTAATACAACAGCCAAATCCAAATAATCAGGTTCATTACAAGCTAGAATAATGAACGGGGATAACGCAGGACAATTCATTATAATACCAACAATACCGTTACAGGCGACTGATCATTTTGTGGAGTTCGAACTCGACAATTTCCTGTTCGCCTAGCTTATAATGGCAAATATCAACTCGCAACCAATGATATCTATACAACTCCTGGATCGTTAACCTTGTGAAGAAAACGCGTAGCCTAAATTCAAGTCACCAAGAAAACTAGTCGATTACTTTTGTGGACGCTACGCAATATCTAACCATCCTCCATTATGGTTAGTTATTATAATACAGTCTTTATTGGTTAACTAGTCTATTTATTTTTATAATTATTCTATTTTATTTATTTACTAGCAAAGGTACCCGGCGTTGCCCAGGATAATTATACTTGGATGCAAACAGAACAATCTCAAAAAATTAAATTAAATTTTGCAATATCTTAAAAATAAACACATGAAAATGCTTAGAATTAATACAGTAAAAATTCTTAATGAAAATTCGAAAAAAATCTTTTTAAAGGCTCACAATGGCTGGACCTCTCCACTAATTTTTTACTCACGTAATCTTACCTCAGATGTATACTTAGTGTTGTTGCAATTTCCACTCTTCTCTCGATGTGTTGAAGCAAAACTTGGCCATTCCTCACTTTGTGCAGTCTAATAGTCGCCGATTCTTCTATTTACTTGCTTCCCATTTGCTCAATACATCACGGAGCTAAAGGAGTGCTTCCTCTGTCGTCTTTCCACTCTTTCTCAATAGTCTGCTAACTCTCCATTATCTCCAGTTACTGATCATTTTTAAAGATTATCAAGAAATTGTTAAGTACTAAGAACTCTCTTTTCTAAGAAAAGCCTGAATAACAGGAATTCTATGCATTGTTACAAATTGAAACTTATCCATATTACATCATCATTTTATGTTCATTGTTATAATTCTTGGAAAGATTGCTTTAACATTACATCATCATTCTGTGCTCATTGTTATTGGTGAATTGCGCGTTGATACCATTGTTGATGCGAACACAATGGGCCTATTGTTGCACAAACTTTGCCTTGCATTGTTGGTTATGAGATATATATTGTTGGTTCATGCAGTGTGTTTGTGAATTGCGTGCTGATACCATTGTCGATACCTATTGTTGTACAAACTTTGCCTTGCATTGTTGGTCATGAGA
>JAHWFO010045518.1:0-10647 GCA_023313115.1 Rhysida immarginata | reverse complement strand
ACTAAAATATAGCAAACGACTTTGAATGGTGTCATAAATGAATATAAAGTAATATTAATGATAGTTGAAATTATTTCAAAAGTACGTGGTTTAATGGTATCATTATGGCCCATCATGTTGACATAGGGCGGTTTAAAAATAGAGTTCCGCGAATGGTTTAGTTTAACCTTTCGGTACTTGGTTATGTCATTCCTTAATGGTTTATTAACCAGTAACGTTGAAACAAGCGATAGAACAGGCTGAAGAGGAGGAAGAAATTATTAAGAGATGGGGATCAGAGGACATTTTATTTCATTCGGTCTTCTTCTTCTTCTTCTTCTTCTTATTATTATTATTATTATTATTATTACAAGGTGAGATAGCAAAGTTCGGTGAATGACTTGGAAAAACAAAGACGGACAGGTAAGGTAAAATTTTATAACATCCTCTGTTTTTTAAATTTTATATTTTCAAGTATAAAATATATATCTAAACAAATAAGAACATAGAACGACTGAATAATTAATTCTTTATTAAATTTTGTTTAAATCTAATAATGTGTTTAAAGAAAACTCTGTAAGTTTAGACTTAACAAAACAAAGGAATATCCTAAAATTATTTTTGGGCTCCTATTATCGTCTCGAGGGAACCATATAATGATGATATTATTGTTTTCTTAAAAAATAAAATTTATCAGTTCTCAAGGCAGATTGTATATATAAAATTGGTTCCTGGGTTATCAATGCAATCGTCATAAATTCACTAGAAGCATTTATTGCATCTTTTCCATTTTTGACCATTTTTATCGAGAGAAAATGTTAAATAAGATTTGGGATGGACAAGCACCACCAGAAAGTTGGGGAAATGCAATTATAATACCTATCTTCAAGAAGAACAATCGCCAGGACTGTGATAATTATCGAGGGCTATTGAATTCAGGCTACAAAATCTATGCCAATATAATAAAAAATAAATTATCAAAATTTTACGACAGTCTTATTGGAGAAGAACAAATGGGATTTCGTAAGGGAAGGTCATGCACAGATGGATATTTTATAATGAAACTATTATTGGAAAAACAAAGAATTTAATATTGCAACACATATGGCTTTTGTTGATTTCAAGAAGGCCTTTGACAAACTGTCCCACAACAGTTTATTCATAACATATATAGTCAAAATAAAATAGCAATCAAACAAGATGGTAAGCTATCATCTTGAACACCCATCAACACTGGAGTAAGACAAGGATGTGGATTATCACCCATTCTTTTTATTATCTATAGGAACCAAATAATAAAAGAGTGGAAGCAAACTCGTCATGGATATATACAAATCAACAAGCACTTTAAATTAGACTCAATTCTCTTTGCAGATGATTTGGTATTGCTGGCACTTTCAGAAGATGACCTCCAAAGGTCAATATACAATTTGCAGAAAGTGGCAGCCATATACAACATGGAAATCTCAATAGAAAAAACAAAAGTTCTGGCATTTTGCAGGAAATACCCAATACAAAGTAAAATTTGTCTCAATAATAAAATATTAGAAAGATGCAATAGTTTCCCATATCTAGGCTACAATCTTTCAGTTTTGGAAGAATTGGACAAATCACAGAAAATTAATAAATATACAAGAGCTATGGGCATTATAAATGGTGTAATGAAACCATCCTTTGTTCAGAAACACACCCGCGTACGTCTCTACAATATACAGGATGTTTCAGAATTCATTGTACAAACTTCTAGGGGAGCTAGTATGGGTGATTCTAAGCAAAAAAAAGTTCATATGTACACGGGTCCGAATTTGAACGATAACTGAGATATGAACAGAAATAAAAATGCCGCCACCAAGATCAACAAGTTAATAACTCAGGTTCTGTAAAGCCTAGATTAATAAAATTTGGGGGAATAACAGGGTGCATAAGACTGTGTATACCGTTAAATTTTGATCGAATTCCAACAAGAAGTTTCCGAGTTAGTCATTCACCATCATAACACGTGCTCACTTGTGAGTACTAACTAGCACTTGTTACAATTTTGACTGTGTAACTCGGAAACTTCTCGTCAGAATTCAATTAAATTTTAACGGTATATACAGTCTTATGTACCCTGTTATTCTCCCAAATTTCATTAATCTAGGCTTTACAGAACCTGAGTTATTAACTTATTGATCTTGGTGGCGGCATTTTTATTTCTGTTCATATCTCAGTTACCGTTCAAATTCGGACCCACTAGAAGTTAGTACAATGAATTCTGAGACACTCTGTATGGGCACGACCTATACTCAGCTATGGCAGCGAAGCATGGACACTAAAGAAAGCAGATAGAAGTAGAATAATGGCTTGCGAAAAGCGATTCATGCGAAGAACAGCGGGCTATACTAAATGGGATCTGAAAAGAAATTGTGAAATTTTAAAGGAACTAAAAATTCAACCAGTTTTGGATTACATCAACCAATATCAGTCTAATTGGAAACATCATCTGGAAAGAATGAGTAATACTAGATTCCCAAAGGCAGTTTATGATTATCTACCATACGGCCGAAGATCTGTGGGTCGTCCTGCTAAGAGATGGCGCGAAAATTTTGTGTGAGACCGTAACAGGCCTTGTAGCCTAATGTTTGTCAGGAAGAGGAAGAAAATGTTTTAAGATACATGAGACATTGAGCGTCATCATTATCGCTCAGCTTCTTCATCAGGGGAAACCAAAATTGGAACTTCATCATCAGATGAATTTTACAAGCTTTTAGATAAGCTTTACCAAATGTTTCTCTTACTTGATAATGAGTTACTATACGCTCTAGATGGTTGTCCAACCATTTATCGATTTCTTGGACGTAATATGTTTTCAAAGGAAACATAAACGATGCATCCAAAGGCTGCATGTAATCAGTCAATGGGGAGGTAAACAGACAACAGAAATACCATGATCACATGTTAGCTCAATTACATGTAGGTTTCTTGTATGACTGTAATCTCCATCTAATACAAGCACTACCGAATCTTCCTTACCGAATAGGTTTAGCTATGGATATAAAATGAACTCGCCATTTCGTGAATAGCTCAGGTTGAATCCAACCCGATGGGTGACATCCACGAGTGTCATCAACAAGTGGAAATGGGTGACATTTTTGTGCCATCAAGAAGTTCAGCCATATTCTTACGTGGAAACACCATTAATGGAGGAATGAATTGGCCATCAGCTGATTCATTATCGTTACAAGTAATCCCCTTTCAGCATATGACAGTTTGCGAACTTCCTTTTTGCCTTTGACAGTCAAGCTTTTTCTGACTTATGCTGCACTGTGCTTATACCAGATTCATCGACAGTAAAGAATTTAATGAGACTGTAATTTATTTTGGCTAACTCCGGTTTCAAAATGCAAAAAACAATTTGACATTTTCATCTGTAAAAACTTGAATTCGGGCACGTGATAAAGCTTCTGGTTTCCGGAAGGACACATTTGAATGACGAGCTAAAAACAACTTCTTCCATTTTTTCCCGCTTTCTTTTTGTTTGAATACACATTATTCCTCATGGCCTGTTGAACGCCATTCGTTTTAATTCAGATGCAGTTATATCGTAACAGTTTTTGTCCATCTCCAAACAATTTCGCACAAGTTCATATTCATGTTGAAGTAGTAAGACCAGTTTTTTTTTTCACTTTTCCACGAATCATACTATCTGGTGATTTTTCGGTATTTTTTAACGTAGTTCTAGGAACACAAATTTCATTTTTCGCAGCCTTTTTATAACCCATTTCATTTTTCCTAACAACCTCCACAGACTTTTTCATTGCTTCAGGGTCCCAAAGCTTCCTTTTCGGAATCTGAAACCCAAAAAGTAAATTTAAATTTTGTACTTCAAAAAGATATCAAAAATAACTACTTGCACCAAATAATGACTGCACTAATAAACAATATTTTACGTTTGATATAATGTACTATATCCGACAATGAAGTTTAGCCACTCAGCAGGGGCAGCGTATGCTAGATTATCGATACTCGCTCATTGTTGAGCGGGCAACACGGTGGAAGCTTAGCTTCTAATCTGTTGGAGCAGTTGAGTTCATTGTTCGATGTTCGGGACCGACGTTGGTGGGAGACCGAACTTAATAATTAATTTGAGGTAAGCAGCTTCAATACGGGGTTCAGTTTTTTCGATGCATTGAATGCTACGACTATGCCTATTTTCAGCCATTATCCAATAAAATATAAATTAGTGGATAGACACGTTATTCTTTTCGTTAATAAGACTAGAATAATTTTAAACGAGACAGTCTTACACTGCACAATCAATTTAATGTTATTTCCGTAAAATGAATTACCGAAAGAACGAGTAAAAGAAAGTTACAGTGTGTATAACTTTGTTTTAATAACGAAATAGAAAATTAAAAGCTGAATTTGAAGGAAAAATATAATTCCTGTAGTTTTGGATGTTTTCTATTTAACTTGGAGGTTTGCACCCAAAGGAACAGAATTTGCCTTCGACTTGCAGAGTTAATTGAAGAAATTAACTTTGGAGTAATCAAAGTTCTACCGTAATTTGACTATATAATTTTTTTATTATTAATGTCATGAGAAAACTGTTCAGTGGAATTTATCCTCATTAATAACAAAACGCAAATGAGAAATGGTCGTTTCATGTAAAATAAAATTATTTAACAGCATTATACAATAGAATAACTTTAGTTATTTAACCATAGTTATTTTTTTTTATTTTGTTTTATTTTCCGTTTATGAAACTAATCACGTATTCAACAAATAATTTTTGTTAAATGTGCATAAATATTTATGGATAATAAATATTTAAATATTGTATTGTGAGAGTGAATATTAATCTGAAAGGTTCGTTAACTTCTGTTTTCTTTTTTCCCTATTTTACCATTATTTCATACGGAAAGATGGTTGACAGAGGTTTGGTTAAGTCAAGACAGCCAACATCGGTTTATAATGACTATGCTTTTTAAATAGTAAAAAGATTACTATTTCGTTCAACATGTTTGTTAAATTCTATTGCTTGTTTGTGCTTGTTTGTACAACATGTTTGTTTGTGCTTTATTCGAGCCTCTAGCATATGTCCGCCTAGGCCTCTACTAAACCACTGCCGATTACCTCTATCCGACAATAAAAATTAGCCAGCAATAGTATTGTTGGATGCATTTGTACTGGATTCCTCCTGCTGACTGAATAGACTCAACTTACTGAAGCTTTAGATGCGTGCTCGATCATTGTTACTGTGAGACAGGAAAAGCTAACGCAAAATGCGCTTTACAGTGAAGCTTAATCATTCCCCTGGATAAATTTCATTGTCGGACATAGTACATACTGTATATAGGGTGTTGTTAAATTTCATCACCAAAATGATAGGCTGTAAAATTTTAACGGTAGGCACAATTTTATGTACCCTATTATTCTTCCATGTATCATCATCCTTAGATGTAGAGAGTGAGTTATTAACTTGTTGATCTTAGTGGCGGCATTTTTATTTCTGTTCATATCTCAGTTATCGTTCAAATTCGGACCCATGTTCATATGAACGTTTTTGCTTAGAATCGCATATTCCATCACCCTATCATTTTGGTAATAAAAGTTTAACAACATCCTGTATATACACTCACATGCCAAAAGTCGTCGGATACCAGTGGGCTATTTTTCAAATGGCAGTAGCACCATGTGCAAACGTATAAATATGCAAATCAGTGTCAGTAGGTTTACACTGTCATGAGTAAGGGGTGAGGTGTTCAGTGTGACACTGGCTACACGATGAGAGCTATCCGAGTTCGAAAGTGGCCTCGTATGTGGAACACATCGTATGGATCATTCAATATCGGAGGTGGCTCAAGAATTCAACATCCCACGGTCCACAGTTTCAAGAGTCTACTGAGAGTACCAACTTGACGGTATTACCTCCCACCATGGACAACGCAGTGGTCGACCACACCTTCTTAATCAACGGGACCAACGGTGTCTGAGTAGAATGGTCACCGCAAACAGGCAACTGACACTACGCTAGATGACATCAGATTTTAACCAGGGTGATACTAGAGCAGTATCGATGCGAACTGCAAGGAAATCTGGTGTCTTTGGGATATGGAAGCAGAAGGCCCACGAGGGTGCCCTTGCTAACAACAAGACATCGTCAGCAATGTCTCTCCTGGGCCCATGAACACATCGACTGGAGACTTGACAACTGAAAACATGTGACCTGGTCTGAAGAGTCTCGATTCCAGATGATACGAGCTGTTGGTAGGGCTCGAGTATGGCGCAGACCCCATGAGGCCATGGACCCAAATTGTCAAGCATACACTGTGCAAGCCGGTGGTGGTTCCGTAATGGTTTGAGGTGTTTTTACGTAGCATGGCAAACCTTGGGTTATTTGGTTAAGGTAGACTGTTCACTGACTGGCCAGCGCTATGTCCAGCTGCTTCCTGGCCATCTACAACCCTTCATGGACTTCACATACGATGGGATATTTCAGGACGACAATGCACCATGCCATCGGGCCATGATTGTTCGCGATTGGTTTGAGGAGCATTCGGGGCAATTCCAGCGCATGATATGGCCATCCCGATCACCAGATATGAATCCAACTGAACACATTTGGGATGTGCTCGAGAGGACCACTCGTTCACGGGCTCCTCCACCTCAAACAATCGTGCAATCGGGAGCTCTCCAATCGAAATGGTTGGCAATGTCTTCAGATGTCTTCCACCGATTTGTGGAATCAATGGCACGTCGCACTTTGACACTTTCCACACGTTATTAGATGCTATCCCATGACTTTTGGCATGTGAGTGTATATAGCTTAAATCTAAGCAATGACTATTTTAACGAAAAACTCACCTTCATCAATTTTTTTCAAATTTCAGTAAGTCTCGATTCCATTGACGATCTGCTTTCAAATCACGATAATGGCCGACTGACATCAACCGGTTTTAGATCCGCATATTCATTTTAGATGGTACTAGTATGAACCGGAGATATTCAAGGGAACGAAATTAGGCTCGGAGATGGTATTTAGCGACTTTACCTTACGAGGGGAAGTCAATAAGTTCCAACTGGATGTAGAAATGAAACAATGAAGCACCTGTACCATCGTTTCACAAGCCTCTCAAAACAGCAGCATAAAATTCTTTGGGCTGCTGTCTGAACAAGCCAGTGATTTTTGTACGCCTTCATCGCCGGGAAAGTGATGCTCACAGTTTCTGGGATCACTAAGGCATATTGCTTACCACATTCCGGCAGCGAGAATAAACTCTAAGTGCCGACTCCTACTGCAACATCTTCATGGAATTTTTGTAATACCAATGAACTCCTCATCAAAGGCGTGTTGTTATTGCATGATAATGCGCCTCCTCTTATTACAAGCAAGACACCTGAGATGCGAAAGCTCAACTAGGAAGTTTTCAGGCATACGACGTATACTCCTTACCTTGCTTCAAGCGACTTCCACTTGGGTTCCAAATGCCCTCACCGAAAAGCGGCAACTGCGACGCTTGGAAACAAGTCTCGCCCTCAAACATCGTGAGGCTCTAACACCGTTTCATTGTTGATTACACGGAGGCCCTCGGTCGTCTATAGAAGCGCATTCGTCGGGTATGGCCACCGTTCCTGGTGTCTTGTGCAAGATAACGCGCTTGACATTGCTACAAAGGTGAAGCAATTCCTCGCGCGAAAACAGATTCCAGAACTTTTCCACCCTCCATATTCTCCAGACTTTTCACCGCCGGGCTTCTTCCTGTTTCCTCGTTTGAAATCAACGATAAAAGACACAGAGTTTTTGACATTCCGGATATTCAAATGGCTGTGACGAGGATTTCAAGCAGCACCGAAAGAGGATTTTTCACACGCCATGCAATAGTTATACGAACGATGTCAAAAATGTCTTGTGGCCATGGGGTCTTAATTTTGAAGCCAATAAAGTATCATCTCTGAAATCATGTCCCTGTTTGTTTTTCCGAGTCATTCACCGAACTTTCAGGTCTCACCTTATAATATTAAAAATATGCATTACTTAGGGATAAATCAGCGCAGTCAATTTAACCTTAGAGGATGTTACTCACTGATAATTCATAACACATTTTGAGATTAAGAATCTATTGGGTTGTTTCATAAGTAGTGGCCGATTTCATTTAGGCTGCTTTGCATGAGCCCTACGGTGCGTAAAATTACAGCAGAACTACGATAACCTCCCACAAAATAAGTAGGACTGGTTTAGAAGTTTCTCCTTTAGTTGCCTGCGTAGCGGTGCAGACATTAACATCATGGAGCATCGCGATATTTTGCACGAACACAAACTTGGACGGAATGTTCGGGAAACCGTTGCTAATGTTAATGGAGCATGGGGTGCGTGGACGACGAGTGACAGAACTGTCCGTAGGTTATTTGCGAAGTTTGGCGCTAGCGATATGGACATTAATCGTAAGCCAGTAGACGATCGTCCGATAAAGTGTGATACAGATAGTCGAACAAAAACCGAATACCACTGTACGTCTGTCCAATGAGCTTACTGTATCACCGGCAACTGTAACCCGACACCTGGCACAAATGGGTAAATCGAAAAAGTAGGACACTTGGGTTCCACATGCCCTCACCGAAAACACAGCAACTGCGACGCTTGGAAGCATGTCTTGCCTCAAACATCGTGAGACTCTAACACCGCTTCTGCATCGTATCGTTATTGTTGACGAAAAATGTATGCTAAACGAAATTCTCAGTGGCTGAATAAAGGGGAAAACACCGAAACAGCACCCAAAACCCGAGTTGCATCCAAACAAACTTCTCATCTCCATGTGATGGACCTCCAGGAATTGGTGCATTTTGAATTTCTGCTAAGGTGACTAACGATCAACAGCGATGTGTACTGCCGTCAGCTGGACAAATCCCATCAAAATTGCGAACAAAACAACCGTCACTGGTGAATCGTACAGACCCAATACCCCTCCAATATCTGTCACTTGGTGCTGGTGTATACGTCTGTTGCAACCCTACAAAAAATTAATGCTTTGCAACCCTCTTCATCCTGCGTATTCACCGGATTTGGCTCCAACAGATTTCCACATGTTTCGTCATTTGGACAATTTGTTGTGGGACAAACGGTTCACTGATCGAGATGCTGTCATTACTGCTGTCACCAGTTTTTTGGAACATTGTAATGCCGACTTCTGCCACCGTGGTATTTTTTCATTGCCAACACGTTGGGCACAATGTATAGCTGATGAAAGCAGATATTTCACTTAATAAAATGCATTATTTTCCTTGTTTCTGGTGTCTTTTTCTTTTCATCAAGTTCGTCCAATACTTACGAAACAACCCAATATTTTTATGATGGCAATTTGACTGGTTGCACTCTCTAATGTTTATTCTGAGAGAGTCTGGGAATTGATTTCAGTGAATAAAGGAGTTGTAGGGAAAACTATTGTCATTGGCGGTATAATTTCGAATAAGGTTTTAATAAAATGTACTTTCGATATTTAAAAGTATGTTTTTCAATAATTAATTATCGATGCTAAATAAATACATCATCTTCAATTCTCTCCCCCCACTGACAGTCAAATCAACTGTTTATATTGCTCATACATGATAATCTAAAATATAAATATTAAAAACATACATCTGTAGTCTTGTTAATTTTTGTTTATCTCACCATTCCTGTGTTGTTGTTCGTAACCATTCTTTGTAATTCTGCCATGCTGAAGTCAGAAATTCATTTTCAAACCTGATAAATAATAAAGAACGTTCATTTTGTTGAGAATTTAATTTTCATTTTCATTTTCTTAATCTTGAAATACTTTTGACGTTTTGAGATTTTCAAATGTTAACTAAACTAAGCCAGTCTGTTTACAATTTTAATTAAACATTTAATTTAATTTAAAATTTAAGAAAATGGCCATTTGAAATAACATTTTAATTTGAAATAAAATAAATTTTATTATTATTAAAAATTAAAAATTTACTAATCAATGAAATAATTTTGAATAAAATTGTTGTTGATCAAATACAGACTTGGCCGTTGACATCAAAAATAAATTTAGAAGTAAAAAAACGTATTTAAAATCAAACCCTCAGGCATTTAATTTAAAATTAATTATTCGTATGACATTTTAGAAATTTATTAAGACGCATAAGCTTAGATTAGCAATTAAAAAATATCAATTCATTTCATTAATTCCTTAATCTACAGCACCATCAGTGATCATAGAAGTCAAGTTAGAGATAATGTTTGCATACATTACATGGCTATACAAGTTGATATTGAATAGTGATACAGTCAATATAAACGTTTGTACAAGTCAATAAAGTTCAATTGAAAGAGGTTGGCAATAGCGAAAATACAGATAAGGTATACGTAAAAATATCTCAGACTCCACAGATCCATTCATTATATTTATAAGTAGACCTACTGAAAAAAAAACTTTATCCAATTCATATTTTTTAAAATAAACTTACATCGAGTTCAATGACTTTTATTCTGATAGATGTCCGACTATAAAACAACAACAACAACAACAACAACAAAAAATTTCTTAGCATCAAGGGTTTTCCTAAAGCAATAATGAGTTTCAAATTTCCTGTAAGGGACAACAATGTAAAGGACAACCACGTGAAAGCTTTCCACGATTGAAAGAAATATAAGCGAGTTTTTTTTGTTGTTGTTTTTTTTTT
>JAHWFO010045511.1:659-13107 GCA_023313115.1 Rhysida immarginata | reverse complement strand
GATCTCCAAACAAGGATGTCAGAACAATTCTATTCATGAAAATAAAGGAAAAAATTAAGAAAGGAAATTACTTCTAAAATATGCTTTCTCTTTTTATAAATTTCAAACTAGCTGAGATGCCCGTCTACGCCGAGCTTTTCAAGGCAAAACGAAGGCGGTCTATCAGTATCTATCTACTCTAGGTATATACCAATGTTGTTTAAGGTTTGATCCCGGGACTTGTTAATTGTCATTGCATAAGATGGGAGAACGGAAGATCGTCGACATTTGAACTACAAAATGATCAGTCGTGTGTAACGGTATTCTTGGTATTAAAACGAATTGCCTGCGTTATCCCCGCTGAGTATTGTAGCTTGTATTGAACATGATTATTCGGAATTGTCTGGTGTATTGTTTAATACTCAAAACATTCAACGTAATGACCGTCGATTCTACAATTTACCGACAACTTCGGACGTTGTTGTGTTTTTTTATCTGGCAGGGAATCAGTGCATATCGTGATACTATTTTGCGCCAGCGCTCAGAAAGTAGAGTTCGTCGGTTTTTAGAAAATCACCCTTGATTTGATCCTCTGCACTACGTGCTTATGTTTCCGTACGGAACGCAAGGGTGGCATATTTCTGTGCCGTCGAAAAACAATGCTCAAACCACCCGTCTTATGCTTACGATCTTCAAATTCGTCACGTAAATGTTGAAGCTCGGTGAAGACGGACATATACCGTGTGTTTCAAAAGTTCCCGAACTGCCTCTTCTGTATGTAGGGAAAGCCTAACCTATGACAGCAGCAGTAATGTTTGGCCAACAACTAAAATAAACCATGTGCTGAAATAAATTACATAAAATCAGTTTTACATAGTGGAAAAGTTTCTCAAATGTATTTATTTTATTTTTACATTCCCAAAGGAACGGAACATGTAGGTTACACCAAAGGAGAACCATCTCTTATGGTTCTTGCATACTGTATTTTATTTGTTTGCTTTCACTCAATACACGCTTTTTAAACTGTTACTGTACCGGTATAAGCTTAATACCGTATACCGTAGGTTTTATAAATAAAATTTCTATTTTTTACTTTAACCTTTTATTTCACTCTCATATTCGCGTATTTGCATTTATGTAAAATAAAGAGCGGGATTCGTAACGACTGGGAGCACCTATTAATTGAAAAAAAGAGGTTGAGAGACATTGGCTCCTGTCTACCAGCCCTTAGTATACTTGCACAACAGTACGGCATGCAGGGAAAGTCATCTTCTACGATCGGGAACTATTGAAACATATGGTATAAAAAAAATCGCACCTTCCCGTCTTCGCCGAGCTTGTCAAGGCAAAACCAAGACGGGAAACAAAGTTGTTTCTGTTTAAAAAGTGTATTCTGAAGGATTCGGACCCACAATAGCAAGGTTGTCGAAACGCGCCATGTAACCAACGCGCCAAAATAGCATCATTGCAAAAATGTAAGTGATTTTTTTATTATAAAGAAAGCCTCGGCACTGAAACGTCTTAAATTGTTACATCATCATAAGTCGACCAAATTTAGAGCTTATTATTGGTAGAAATGCGGTTAACAAAGGACGAAGTATGATGATGTAACAATGTATGACGTTTCAGTGCGGAGGCTTTCTTTATACATGTAGGAGGCGTTGGTTGTGCCCGGTGCAACCGAGCAGAGGCAATAAGCAATGTTAAACACCCATAGATTATACGAAAAGAAATATATTTAGTAATTTCTAAATCTGCCCAGAATCTGCCTTTACATAGCAATTCTGCATGCTGCAATTGAATGGGAGTATTACAGAAAAAGTTACATTTAGATCAGGTCTAGCTTGAACATTGAATGTGCCGTTCGCCCGACCATTAATTGAAGTGCTGCAATTCCACTCGTTGCCGTTGCCAGGGCAATTTTGCCTTCCAATCGAACAGTCGCCGGCACTTTTTCCAGTGAGAACATACAGCAGCCAAGTGGCCAATCAAGTTCAAGGCTGGATATCTTCGATATTTGCAACAGCTTCGTGTATCTGGGCTTTGCTGCTTCGTTGTTGAAGCAAATTGCGTTGACAATCCGAAACATGTTCATCTTCCGACTTGAGCAGCTGCATTGCGTACACGCGCTTTATGTCGGCCCCTTTGACGCGTAACCGAACGCCTTTTTCGGTCCTGTCGGCTTTCATACTCCGTTGGACTCGCAAAGGCTTCTTCGACCTCCGAGGCGGAGGCTCCGCGATTGTTTGAAATTTTCGCTTCGTCGGCGCCATAACCCTGTTCATTAAGAACCATTATTAATAGATATTCATTTAGAATTAGTTATTACATGCATCAAACAGTTATTGAGCTATTTTTCGAATCTCCCACACGTAGAATTGAAGTAGTATTATTAACGACTTATTATTGGTCACTGGTCTGAAGAGCCAATGAAAACTCCGAATTTAAAACTTTGAAAATTTTAACGAAATTCGTGATAAAGCAGTTTAATTTAAGACATTGCGTGATAAAGCAGTTTAATTAATATTAATCAACACTGTTTTATGTGTTATATTATTATTGTTAAAAAGAAAAGAGATTTTTAATTGTTTACTTTGCTGCGTCATTTACTTTGTTGCATCACTTACTTTTGTTGCGTCACTCGCGTCACTTGTTTCACTTGCCAATGAAAAGTGCGTATTTTCCATTCATGACAGACAGACTGACTGACTGACAGACTGACGGACATACCAAAATATATATATAGATTGTTCACAAAATACAGTAAACATTTATATTAAAACTTAATCCAAGCAGCATATTTTAGATGCTAATTCTGAATATTCCTGCATAAGCCATTTTAACGACTCATGGATCATTATTTTCTTATTTTCTTATATATTGTATTCTTTTAATTTTTAATTATGTATATGGTAAATGGTTTAATTAAAAAACTGTGATTTACAGTAGCATTATATGGCAGTGGAACTTAAAAATTACAGTAGCAACGTAGAATTTACACAATACTTTAAATAATATCACTTAATTTCAATTTACGAATAAAAAAAAACCAAATTAAAATAATATAAATTTCTAAAAAAAAAAGCAGTTACTAATCCTTAGTACTGATTCCATTAACTTGTTTGATAATCATTGTGGTGGTTTCAAAATTAAAAGATGGAATCCAGAAAGGATTTAAGAATATACACGGGATGAGACAACAGTCTGAAAAAAGAGCGTATAATTCTAAAACATTTAGTGTAGGTTATAGAAATAAAATACAACCCCTGGATAAAAGTATGGAATAATCCCAGAAGCGTTGAGAAATCGATAGATAGAGACGTTGCTGTGTTCACATATTTCACAATACTTTTAATCTGACACGAAATAATACATGGAATATTGGTATGTAACTCACATACGAAAAAAGAGATGACTATATTATTAAACAAGTAATCTCCATTGAGTTAATGATAGAAAAGTATGGGCCAAAATATGGAATAAGCTTCAAGGAGGGACAAAAGTATGGAATAAAATTGGTTAATAAGGTCTTAGTCCAACTCTTTCTTTAATAACAGTTTCAATTCTGCGGGGGAGTGAAAACACAAGCTTCTCAGTGTATTCAGCTTTACTGTTCTGCCAGGATGGATTCCTTCTGTTGTGGGAGATCTGTAGGCTTCTGTTCATGTACCATTTTTCTTCAGTTCATGCCAGTCATTCTCAATGGGATTGATGTCAGGGCTATTGGCTGGCTATGGGAGATGGTAATACCTTGGTCGTGCATAAAAGTTTTAATATTCCCTGCCCTGTGACATGAAGCGTTGTTCATAGTAGAAAAAAAGTTCGCCCTGGAAGTGATCTTCAGCTGTCTTCATCATGAATCTTTCCAAAATTTCAAGAAACACATTGGCATTCAGATTAGTCATCAGAATTACCATTTCTCCAACACCCTTAGAAGTAAATGATCCCCACAACATTACCCCTTTCGGAAATTTGGAAGCAGAAAGAAGACATTCAGGTAAATATTTCTCGTCCGATTTTCTCCACACGTGATGACCATCATTGTCTTCGTGACCAAGGCATATTTTTGTTTCATCTGTAAAAAAGACACGTTTCCAATCACTCACGGACCAATTCTGTATGTTTTTGCTCACTTCAGACGAACTTTTTATGTTCAGCAGTCATTCATGGTTTGGTTATGGATTCCGTGAGCTGTAATCGTGTTCATTCAAACGGCACCCGATTGTTTTATCGTTCAGAGCAATCCACAGCTTTGCACAATGTCCACTGATATCATGAGATGAGTTAAAACGATTTTTTCCACAAGTTGAATCAGCTTTCTGTCATCTCGTTTGGATGTGGCTCAAGGTCGACCGCTTCTCTTTGTATTGGCTATGCTTCCAGTTTGGTTCACTTTTGCCAGGGTTTCAGAGACATTTTCCTGGAGACATTGCATTATTTCTGCAATTCTCTGTTGACTGTTTCCCTTACTGTGAAATTTAACAATAGCATATTTTGCTGCATCAATTAATTCTTTTCCTTTTGCCATAACGACCTAATTTTTACACGATACCAAATTTGAAATGTGCTTGAACATCCATGGCATTCAATGATCTAATTACTAAGTGATTTGCAGATTCATGGAAAATCTCACTATGTTGACAGAGATGATTATTCCATACCTTTGTCTCTCCCTGTGGCATAGTCCATACTTTTGTCCTTATGTTTCTATCGTTAACTCATTGTAGATCTTTGTTTAATGATACAGGCGTCTGCTTTTGTATGCGAGTAACATACAAATATTCCATGTATTATTTCGTGTCAGATTAAAAGTATTCTGAAATATGTAAACACAGCAACGTCTCTAACTATCTATTTCTCAAAGCTTCTCGGATTATTGCATACTTTTGTAAACGGGTTGTATTATGTCTAAGCAAGAACGGGGCTACGGAAGGTTGATTCAGATAAAATGAGACGACTTTGCAGTTCAGTTACGATGGTGTAATACCATGGCGCCACCATCGGTTGTGTTCGATGTGAGAAGCACGTTGTTGGACTATCGCCCGGCACCGTAATTTCCACTGAAATAGGCTGAGTTTGAGGGACTCCATGGGAAGTTCGTTCCACACCTGCTGACACACTTAGCCCATCTACGGTTCTTGGTCAGCGACTTCCGAGTCGTCGTTTCAGGAGACCAAAACCACAGAAATCCATCGGTGATGCATCAGTAGATTTTACAGGCACATGAGAGAAGGGAATAACTCGTATGCCCGTCTCCTGTTCCATCTTCCTGTAGTAAGCCACAGATGACTTGGCAGTGTGGCTTGATGCCTTGTCCATGTGGATCCAAACTTTTGATTGCTCACCAGGGTACAGACGTGGGATATCCTGCCGATATATGTGGTCCATTACATTACTCTGGAAGTAAACTGCACTAATTTTACAGTTTCCAGGAACTCGACGAATCGTGACAGTCCAAGTGAGCAATATCCGGCAACCACCATGAAGCCCTTTGAAAACTTTTCCTTGCACCTTCGGACAAACTCGGACCTGGCCTTGCCCCCTCTTTCGCGATAGTAAATTGCCCTGGGTTTGTTGGTGTCATCGAGGTACACCCAAGCTTCATCCAAGGAGACAAACCACTTCCATCGGTCACCTGCAAGATGGTTTTCATACAGTTTTCTGGCGTTGGTGAATCGTTCCTGCACGTGCCTGGCCGACAGTCTGTGACCGCGCGCTTTATGACGTCGCTCCAGCCCAAGATTGTCATGAATTATTCTGGAGACTGTTGCCTGTGAAATACCTTTCCTTGGGGCTAGACTTCTCTGTGTGTGGGGATTTTCTTTCAGCAATTAGGACCGGATTTCTCGCACCACCTGAGCTGGGCGTGTTGGCTGGAACTTGTTTCTGGTCTGCTTCTCTGCTCGTCCACGTTCATTAGATGGTCGCAATTTATTCTTTTTGATTATTCGACCCACAGTAGCTATGGATACAACAATACCATTTCGTTTGCATAATTTCACAATGCACGAAAGGCTCAAGTTAGCGTCGGAAAGGCCAAACATATACCCTTCCCAAAACGCTGTGATTTTGGAAGCCATGTTTCAGCACGAAATGTCCCAAATAACAGCAACAAGTGTATACAAAGCTAATCCCCATGAATAGTGGACGAGTCATGAAAATCACATTCCGTCAAGGTCATACGCAGCGTTTAAAGTCGTCTCATTTTATCTGAATCAACCCTCCGTATTTGGCTCTTCTTCTATATATATAACTAGCAGAGTTACCCGGCATTGCCCGGGATAATTACACTTGTAGGTAAAGAGAACAATCTCAACAGATTAAATTATAACTCCCAATTGGTTAAATAATAACTCAATCAATACAACACAGAGCAAAGGGTCTATCCAAATACAAAAAACAGGAAGTCTAGGTGATATAAGGGTCTATCCAAAGTCAGAATTCTTCTTGACTTGCGGAGCATCACCGGATATTTTAGACTCAAGTTTTTCTTGCTCTTGACATAGAAGCTCTTGCTACATTCGAAACTTCCGTTGCTCAGATGTCTCAAATGCCGTTATAGCTTTTTCTCTTTTAGTTGCAGAGTTTCTCTGACCAATACTCATTTTTTCTCTTTCCTTTTCAGGCACAAAAATTTTTGCTAGTCGTCTGGACGTTTGATATGGAGCTCAAAGAAGACACAAGTGACTCCTATGCCTAATCAACAGACGCTACATTAATGTTCTGTCACTGCATCTTCACTTTATGCTCATTATCAATAATTCTTGGAAACGAACGTTCAGCCATCGCATTATCAGCATCTCAGTTTCCAAAATATACACTCCCACAGAATATAGTCAAAATGTATTTTTAGGAAATGTTTGCATCTGATGTGCTACCAAATAATCTATGTGATAACCCCACGTGGCTCGGATTTTATTTTTAAGATATTTCAAAATTTATTCCCAAAAAACACATGAAAACGCTTAGAATTAATACATTAAAAATTCTTAATGAACATTTAAAAAAAATTTTTTTTAAACGCTTACAATGGATGGAGCTTTTCAAAGATGCCACTGCTAGTCTAAATAATTTCTTACTCCCGTGATCTTACTTTAGATGTACACTTGATGTTGTTGCAATTCCCTTTCTTATCTCGAATCAAAACTTGGCCATTGATCTCTTTGTGTAGTCTAGCGATCGCCGATTCTTCTATTTACTTACCATTTGCTCAATACAGCACAGAGCTAAAGGAGTGCTTCCTCAGTCGTCTTTCCACTCTTTTTCAATAGTCTGCTAACTCTCCATTATCTCCAGTTACTAATCATTTTTAAAGATTTTCAAGAAATTCTTAAGTACTAAGAAGTCTTTTCTAAGGAAGGCCTGAATAACAGGAATTCTATGCACTGTTACAAATTGAAATTTATCTATATTGCACAAACTCTGCCTTTCATTGTTTGTCATGAGATATATATTGCGTGTGCATTGCGTGTTGACACCGTTGTTGATACCGATTCTTGCACAAACTTTTCCATGCATTTTTGGTCATGAGATATATATTGTTGTTTCGTGAAGAGTGTTTGTGAATTGGGTGTTGTTACCACTGTTGATAACTATTGTTGCACAAACTTTGCCTTGCATTGTTGGTAATGAGATATTTCTCATTAATATGCCCTGCCATAAACAAGAGTTTCGATTTTTTATCGATAATTTTATTTTCCCGAAATCTGAGATAGACAATGACCTTCCTGATGGTTTGAAGGTGAAGTATGCAAAATTTCATTAAGATCGGAATAAAACTGTAGATTTGAATAAAAAAACAAACCTAGAAACATCTTTCTTCTTTATCGTCCTATGTATATAGCAAAGGACCTGGCGTAGCCCGGAATAATTACGCTTGTAGGTAAACAGAACAACCTCAAAAAGCTAAATTAAACTTCCAAATTGGTTAAATAATAACTAAGTTACTACAATATAGTGCGAAGGGACTATCCATTCTAAGAAAAATCCGAAAGACAGGAATTTACCTCTTCAATGAAAAAATGCATTCTAGGGGATATACCGGGAATCGATTTACCGAAATAAAATCTTTTAAAGGCTCACAATGGATGGACCTTTTCGAGGATACCTTCTAGTCTAAATAATTTTTTACTCACATAATCTTACTTTAGATGTACACTTGATGTTGTTGCAATTTCCTTTCTTCTTTCGATGTCTTGAAGCAAAAATTGGCCTTTCATCACTTTGTGTAGTCTAGCAGTCGCCGATTCTTCTATTTACTTGCTCAATACAGCACGGAGATAAAGGAATGCTTCCTCTGTCGTCTTTCACTCTTTTCAATAGTATTCTAACTCATTATCTCCAGTTACTGATCATTTTTAAAGATTTCCAAGAACTTGTTAAGTACTAAGAATTATTTGCATTGTTGGTCATAAGATATTTCTCATTAAGATGCCCTGCCATAACCATGAATATCGATTTTCAACAAAGTTTGTGCAAGGCAAAGTTTGTGCAACAATAGGTATCAACAATGTTATCAACACGCTATTCACAAACACTCTGCACGAACCAACAATACATATCTCATGACCAATAATACAAGGAAAAGTTTGTGCAACAATAGGTATCAACAATGGTGTCAACACGCAATGCACCAACACTATGAAAGGATCAACAATATATGTCTCATGACCAACAATGCACGGCAAAGTTTGTGCAATATAGAATTCAATGCATAGAATTCCTGTTATTCAGGCTTTTCTTAGATAACAGAATTCTCAGTACTTAACAATTTCTTGAAAATCTTTTAAAATGATCAGTAACTGGAGGGTTAGCAGACTATTGAGAAAAAGTGGAAAGACGACAGAGGAAGCACTCCTTTAGCTCCGTCCTGTATTGAGCAAATGTTTAGCAAGTAAATAGAATAATCGGCGACTGCTAGACTACACAAAGTTTTGCTTCAAGACATCGAGAGAAGATTGGAATTGCAACAACATCAAGTGTACATCTAAAGTGAGATTACGTGATTAAGAAATTATTCAGACCAGTAGTGGCATCCTTGGAGAGGTCAATCTGTTGAGTCTTTAAAAATTTTTTTTTCGAATTTTCATTAAGAATTTTTACCGTATGAATTCTAAGCCTTTTCATGTGTTTATTTTTAAGATATTGCAAAATTTAATCAAAAAAAAATCCGAGCCATGCCGAGGTTATTACCTAGTTTATTTGGTAGTGCATCAGATCCAAACATTTCAGAATGTGAATATTTTGTTAACTGAGATGCTGATAATGCGATAATTGAGCGTTCGTTTCCAAGAATTATTAATCATGAGCATAAAATGATGATGCAGCGACAGATCATTAATAACGCACCGTCTATTGATGAGGCAAGGGAGTGACGCGTGTCTCCCTTGAGGTCCCTATCAAACGTCCACAGGACTGGCAAAAATTTATGTCTGGAAAGAAAAGAGAAAGAACGAGTACTGGTCAGAGAAACTCTGCAACTGAAACAGAAAAAGCTATATGGGCATTTGAAACACCTGAACAAGGAGAGTTTCGAACAGAGCAAGAGGGTATAAAAGCTTCTAAGTCAAGGGCAAGCAAAACTTGAGTCTAAAGTATCTGGTGATGATCCGCAGTGGTGAGGCAAGTGAAGAAGAGTTTAGATAAAGTGTCGGTATATCACCTAGAACTCCTGTTTTTCGTATTTTTCGTAGAATGGATCGTCCCTTTACTCTGTTTTGTATTGACTGAGTATTATTTAACCAATTGGGAGTTATAATTTAATTTTTTGAGATTGTTCTGTAATTATCCCAGGCAACGCCGGGTACCTCTGCTAGTAAACTATATTCAAGTTTATGCAAGAAAATTATCATTAATTTTTGAAATTTATCTCCTGAAGACGACAGAGGGATAATGTCACTTGCAAAGTTGTAGAGCACCCTTCAATTACTTTAAATCGAATGTTAAAATGATTGCTTTATTTGGTAGTAATTAAGGAAAAAATTCCTTTGTGTCTCTAAGGTGCATAAAGGTTTTGACTGAAGTCAAAATTGTTCGGCTTCTTTACAATATTTCAATCCAATGAGGTTGCTTTTTCCAGGTATCTAGTCGCGTACGCTTATTATGGAACGATTCCATTAAGTTGTTGCTTAGCATCGGGGGAAGGCAAGTTTTACGTCACGTGCTCAACTGTGTTGACAAAAAGATTATTTTGGCTGTTCTGATAAGAATTTTTGTTTTATTAATAATAAACTAATCTATTTGGTTAATAGTGTAACATAAATGGTGCACAGTATCGATATAATTATATGCGTGATCAAGAGATAAGCTGATGCAGCGCTCGTTATGGTGTGATGCGGAAGTGATTTACACGTGGAAATGGAAGCCATTTTCTTTTGACTGCTTGAAAGGTTACAAGCCTCATTTTTTGTATATTTTGTGTATATAAAATAATCAACAACAATTATGCCAAAACCATCCGAATTTTTTTTTTAATTTATTATACAGGGTGTGCCAAAAGAAGCGGGACGGTCAAATATTTCGCGAAATTTACATCGGATCGAAAAGCTGAAAAACATGTGTTCAATATTTATCAAAAATCTATCGAATGGCACCACACACGACCCCCCACCCCCACCCGAGGGGGTGGAGCGGGGGGCAACCCCCATTTTTTTATTGCAGACTCGGATTCTACGTGAAAAAGTGAACAAGTTTTAGCTGAAATTTTTTTTTGATTCGCGATAGATGGCGCTGCAATCGCAGAAAGACAAATACAGATCATAAGTCTGCAAACGGTCAAATTTCTCGGGACATACGCTTCGGAACACAAAATTAGTAATTTCGAAAAGACTATCTAATGATACAGTATGACAGTCGACCGATTGATGGCGCTCTAATTGCAAAAACAATTCTTTCTCACAAGTGAAAATATTTCTACAGCTAATATGAGGTTAACGTCTTTCGTTGATTTTGTATCTGACTTTAGTAAAAAATTACGTTTAGCATAACCCAGGAACAACGACGTGGACGTAGTATTTTTTGTTCCCTTCGGGGTGCTTGTTTTTAGTGAGTCCCCTCGCCTCTCACGATTGGCGCCAATAACTTTATAGTAGTAAATGCTCAAATTGTGCACCGTTTACTTCCTGGCAGTAAGCTAATCGATGGTAAACAGATTCGATGGAATTGTTTAAGTATTCTGCAGGTATATGAGCATCTACATCAATTATTCTCTGACACAATTCATCTAAATTTTGAGGTTTCGTTTCGTAAAGTCGATTTTTTAAATAACCCCACAAGAAAAAATCAAGTGGAGTTAAATCTGGTGACCTGGCAGGCCATTCGATCGGACCTCTTCGTCCAATCCAACGATCAGGAAAATGTTCATCTAAATAATTACGAACGTTCCGTCCGTAATGAGGTGCAGCACCATCTTGCTGAAACCAAACGTGCTCCAAGTTATCGCCAGCAATCTCCCTTATTGCTGGAATTATTTCATTTCGAAGCATGTTTTCATACCTTTGAGAAGTAAGATCACCATCGATAAAGAATGACCCAATCAAATGATTATTTATTATTCCAGCCCAAACGTTTAATTTCTGTGGATATTGGGTATTGCTCTCTCGCATCCAATGAGGATTCTCGTCTGCCCATTACCTGCAATTATGCCGATTTCAAGTACCATTCAGTTGAAATGTTGCTTCATCTGAGAATACAGTGTTGTAAAGAAAGTCTGGATCTTGTTCTATTCTAAGCATCATGTCCTCACAAAATTCTAAACGTCGGTCGGGATCATCTTCATTTATCTCATGAACAAGTGTCATTTTGTAAGGATGCAATTTATTACTTTTCAAAATCCTGCGGACTGAAGATATACCAATTTCTTGAGCTTGGAAAGTTCTACGAAGACTACTGTGAGGATTTTCCGTAAATGATAATAAAACATTCAACGCTTCTTCTTCGTTTGTTGCTGACTTTGGTCTTCCTAATTTAGCTCGATCTTTTACAGAGCCTGTAGCTTCAAATCTTCTAACCGTTCTCTCCACAGTCGATTTGGAGATAAGATCCATTCCAATTCGAAAAGTATCATTGAAAATATCTCTTGCTTCCGAGTATGAACTTTTCCTATCACCCCAGCCTACCATCATCAGTAATGATATAATTTCTTGTTCATTAAGATGAGCCATTCTGAAAGAAAAAACACTTTTTCAAGTCAAATTTTTCTTTACAGATGAAGGTTCATCTGCTTAAACAGTTGAACTAATGTGTCATTTAAAAAGTACCTACCAAATGGATGAAGCACAAAAATCACAACAAAAACAGTCCACTTTTTGTTTACGTATTTATTAATAAAGAAAAGAATTTGTTTACAAGCGGAAAAAATAATAAAGAATAATTTGAAGGATTTTATTATGTTAATTTAAACGATGATATTTGCATTTTGTAAAATGAAGATACGTACTATCATTGTTAGATTTTTTTTCACAAATCTTAT
>JAHWFO010045495.1:0-16641 GCA_023313115.1 Rhysida immarginata | reverse complement strand
TTTTTTTGTTTTTATTAATTTTACGATTTTCCCCCATTAAATAGGAGACTAAACTCATATAACTTAATAAACTTTTATCAAATTAAGTTTTATATTTATATCAAAAATTTCACTTTACCAATTTTAATTTTATTAAATTATAAAAATTATTAAATTATTAAAAAAATTATAATTATAAAAAATATCAAATATAATATAATAAAATAGCAACTATTAAATTTAAGTTTTTGATTTAAATATAAAAATTACTTTGATAATTGTATTTTGATAGAACATTTTAAAAATTATAATTTGGAAAAACTATCCGTTTGATTAAAAAAAAATTTACAAAAAAATAACTACACATGCAATGTATTTTAAAATTTATTCATTTATGGAGGTTTATAATATTGACGTAAAAAATCTACCAAAAACTTATATTTAAAATTTTCTATATTTTTTTTCACCCAAATAGCAAATTTTCGTTATATTCAAGTTTAATGATGAGTGATAATTAACTTCGCTAAAATAAGATGAAAATAACATGGACGTTTTATTTCAAGTTTTGCCTCCACAATTCACAGACAGTTTAACCTTGTTATATTGAATTGTATTTTCTTAAAAAGAACGATATTCAACAAAAAATTATATTTTCTGATCGTCCGAGAATTCTACAATGCAACATTTCTATAACATTCGGTAATATAAACGTACTTGCTTCTTATTACTTCTTCGGATATTTTAACGAATTTATTAACCTCCAAGGAGCATGGATTAAAGGATCATGAAATTTTGCTTATTCGGATTAAAATTTAGGATCAATCAACGAATATTTCATTAAAAATTTAATCTAAATTGCATCTTCCACATGCATTTCAATGGCATCTATCGCTACGTTTGGGCCAACAATGGCTGACAAACTCACGTGACAGCCATTCTACCAATCACGGCGGGCGGCGCGGAAAAGGTTTGCCGTACTTTCCTAATCTAGAGCTTTAATGTGAAGTCCTACTACTATTGCAGACCATTCTATTTTTCCAAATTCATTCAATTTTATTTGTCCTTTTCAACTTAAATTAGAAGCCATTAAATTTGCTTCCAATAAATTTTACCATTTCCTCCTTTCTCTATTGACGATGTATGCTTAGCTCTGGGTGGGTGAAGTTTGAGGACATTGACTTTAGCCCGGCATAGTAGATGATCATAAAAATAGTTATGTGCAAATTAATGTGTTTCTCTCGCATTCTGTAATAATACTTCAAAATGGGGCAAGGTACAGCATTAAGTAATGAAGAAAAGGGAAAAATATTGGATTTCCATGAGGCAGGTTGGTTTTCCACAAGATCAGTGTTAATCTTGGCCATTCTAGAAATGTAGTCTTAAACTTTTTGATGTATAATGACACATACGGCACAAAAAATCAACTGGGAGGCCTAGATTGTTGTCAGAAAGGCAAGTCCAAAAAGGAGTGCAAAACAGATTGGGCATGAAACTGAAACAAAAGCATCTGTGTGGAAAATTAGGCGGAAAATTCAAAGGTCCAACTTCATGGAATTTGTCAAGCCTAAGGCTGCACCAAGGATGCAGAGAAGCACATTTTGGAGAAGACGGACTGGTTGAAAATCATCTTTAGTGATGAAAAAAAAATTAACTTTGATGGACCAGACGGAATTCACCCCTATTGGCATGATATAAGAAAGGAGCCAAATTATTTTTTAAAAAGACACCAAGGTTAGTGGATCAGTGATGGTATGGGTTGGCTTTGCGGCAGTTGGGAAGCTTAAATTGGCCTTTCTTGATGGACGACAAAACAGACTTAAGAACATGAACACCATAGAACAGTATCTTCTGCCTGATGAGCTAAAATTGCTGGAAATAATCATTTTTTTCAGGAAGACATCTACAGCATTCACACTGCCAAAGACACAATGCAATGGTTTGCTGCACAAAACATTACTATCTTAGATTGTCTATCTGTTAGTCCCGACCTGAACCCTGTGGAAAACCTTTGGGGCATAATTGTTCGTCTTGTTTATTCTCAAGATGGAGAAATAAAACAATTCAACACAAAAGAAGAGCTAAAGTCAGCACTGGTATGGGATGCTATACCTCTCCATGAGCTGCAAAACCTCAGCAATTCAGTGCATAAGCGTTGCCTTGATGTCATTAAGTGCAATGGAAATACAATAGATAAATAATAATACCTGTAAATTTGATGTTTTCAGCTATTCTTGTAGTAGTCTTATCATTTTGCACTCTTGCAAATTGCAAATACAGGACATTTTTGTTAATAAATAAAAACTTAATTTGTTATTTTCATAGATGTTTTAACATTATTTTTTTATAACAAACAGTTGACACTAGCCAGTATTTAAAAATAAGGTTTAATTTAACAATTATAAGAAAAAATATAAGTGGTCCGATCATTTTGCTCCTAACTGTACCAATACTCCAAAGTTTTGCCGTGTACACCTTATTTTCAGCAAAAATCAAGTATTTGTATTACGTGTACTTGATTTCGGGGCGGGGGGGGGGCCCCCCCCAAATCTTTAATATTTTCCTCTACACTGTCAGCTCTTATACATTCCGATTCCACTACATAAGTATGTTTGCACCATCTTAGCCTATCTTCAGTACGGTTCAGAATGTCCACATGACATAAGAAGAAATAGCCTGAGGTATTCCTAGAATTTTTTAATGAATGGATATATATGAGAGAAGGACGAGACACAAAAATCCTGGATTATAATAAATAACAGTTATTAATTAAAAATAAATAAAGAAATAAATAATAATTAAAAAATAATAAATAAAATATAATTTATAAATAATAAATGAAATCAAAATAAAAGGCTGACGTTTCGGATAGAGACTATCCTTTATCAAAGGAAAAAGGATAATTCTCTTAAAGCAAATAGAATTATTCTGTCATAACTTCAAATTAATTCTCTAATATTCTATTTACTTTTAGAGAATTATCCTTTTTGCTTTGATAAAGGATAATCTCCATCCGAAATATCAGGTTTTTATTTTGATTTCATTTATTATTTATTAATTATTTATTATTTATTTTTTTAATTATTATTTAATTATTTTTTATTTTTAATTAATAACTATTAGTTAGAATTTTTTAAGGTATGAAGCACAACTCCGACCCGAATCTTTAGGCCGTTCCCTCATCTTGGAGTTTTATTTTCTGTTGCTTATTATCATTCTCTGTAGGGGATATGCAACCATGATAATTTTCACTGCAAGTAATTTGGGAGGTTAAAATTAGATATTAGATATCCATTTCAGTAAATAAATTGCTTTCCCGCCATTCAAGTGAACAAATGTTTATTTTTCTTTTTAAAGATTCTCCATCGCCAAGAATTCTACTGACGAGACTTAAACGTCAGTTTGAGGAGGTACCTGAAGCAGAACCGGGCAATGCCAACGAATTCTTCGATCAACTACTAAACAACACACGAAATTTTTTGGTTGAAAGGTCAGTGAAAATTGCAAAGCCTACCTTAACAAAAAAGTAGCACTTCTGGTTAATCACATGATTGTTTAATCACTCATTATTTAGGTGAATTTTATTAACTTTCAAGTAGTATTCATAAAATCATTGAGGTCAAAAGGTAAATTTCAAAGTAAATATAAATACGAATTCAGGAGCAATCCACTGCAAAAGAATTACGTATCCAGCGCGAATGGAATGTGGAGGGTGTGTCATGTAATTTTACACCTGGCCGCACCCAGAAGGTGTTTGACATCTCCTCCACATTCCTTTCGCGCTTGCCTTACCCCTGTACTTTCCTTTTTGCTGAAACTCTGCTGACGCCTGTTTTCAGTCTCACATGAATGTTGACGTCACGGGTGAACTCTTAGTACAATGGGGCTGTTAATGTCTTAACACTTTAATTAAGGTTTTTATTTATCTTTGAATTTACTTGTTTTGGGTGTCACCATTGGGGTGGGGGTCATGTTTGATTACTTTTTGATCGGGTTTCAATTCCTGTGTGTGGTCACCCTTCTGACTGATGATTTCTGCTTGATTAATCACGTGATTGCGGCCTTGTTTCGATGCCCTGAGGCTGAAAATAATAGTAATTTCATAATTCTTGGTTGTGTGACAGGTAAAGGGGTCCTGATTCTCAGGGCAAGGGGGTCCTGGTAATGTGAATTTGTCTCACACCAAACCTCCCCCCTTGATTTCCTTATATACCCCTTAACGCAGCGTATGGATGACATACTGGCACCTCAATTTGATTGCCTAATTACTAATTAACTATTCTTTCTCTGGCAACCAAATTTTTTCCAAGATACTTTAAACTCTCTTCTAATCAACTACTTCTGTTTCAAGATGTATTTTTTGTTTTTTAATTTTCTGATAATAAGTGCATTGTCTCAACTGACTACTGATAAATTTGGTCCTATGATTTAGAGGGTCGACAATTGAAATTGCAAACCTTTATAAATACAGTTTCTCACTACGAATGTTTAATTTTCTTCTACCCTGTGTGATTTTTGTGTTCTGGTAGCTCAGTTTGTTGTTTGTTTTTAAATAATTTTGTCTCTCTCAATGTTTACTCTTTTTAAGAGCAAGCGTTGTTAGTGCAAAGTAGGCCACATTCTATACGAGATTTAAGTTAAATTTAGGTTAAAAATCAAAAAAAATTAACTGCGACTTTTCACTGTTACTTGACTGTGTACCCTACACTTGTTGAGTGGTGGTCTGAGCTCGATTCTCTGTGACTCTTGGCCCTACATTTTTTCTCCAATCCCCATTTTAACTCGTTGTACACAATGTGTTAAGGTCAAACCTCGTTTTCTTTTTCTTTACCTACTTTTTTTACTCTTTTGGTGTCATTAAAAGTTGTTAGCGACTTTTGTTTCCTGTCTGATCTGTGATGGACAGGATTTTTTCCTGGCATTTTTTGGCAATCTTGACTCTTTGCACATTGTCTCTAATCAGTCACCTATTGTGTCAATGAGTTTTAGTTATATTTTTTATTTTTAACTCACTTGATGTTGAACTCATCTTTACTGATCAATACAATGTGTTGCCCTAATTAATTCAACACGAAATACAGGTTAAAGTGGTTGTTTTTAAATTATGAATTTGCCTTCTCAAATATGATGAAGAATACTTTCAAGTTCACTTAACTTGATTGGATAAGTGTTTACAACTTACATTGTTTAAGGTCTGTTGCTAACTTAACAGCAAGGTAAGTAAGATAATCCAGTTGATAACAGCAAGGTAAGTAATGTCTTAAAAACTATTTCCTCTTCTAATAGTTTGGAGTCTATGGATATAATAGAAAATAGTGACTGTTCGACAAACGGTGGCTGTAAGAGAAGTCACTCTGACGGAACTGATGAACAAGAATAATCAACAGCGTTGATTGATTTTTTTTTCAATCATTTGAGGTTGAATTCGGGTTACTGACTCTATCAGAGATTTCCATTCTTTTACACCTATTTGCTGAGATCTTTAAATCAAATTTAATGTGTTTCAACGGTGGTAATATGTATGTGATATGGTTGTTGCTATGCAAATTTTTGCATGTGGTGAATGTGCGTCTAAACTTCACAATGCCAACGAATACAAGGGTGGTTTTAAGGTTTTCATTTTCCACATATTATGCAGTTTTATCTCTGTCAAAAGTACTTCGACAACTAACTAAGTCCGCATTGTTTATTGATCACACTGAATTTTAGTTAATGTCAGTAAACAGTTTAGAGAGATCGATTTGTGTGCTATTTTCCTGTGAAGTTTATCAGGCGGCAGTACTCAAGCAGTACTCAAGCAGAATCTTTAATGTGATTTTTAAATGTTGTTCTGTGATGTTATGACAGCTGAGGTGATTATTGTCGTGGCACTACGACACAGACTCGCGAGGCTGCTAACGAGACAGAGGGGTGATGGCAGGGGCGCTTTCACATATGTTCTCATAGACAAATTCAAATAAGGGTTTTCACGGGTATTATTACTGAATTATTACTGAATTGTTTATAATAATTTATCGAATATGGGGCTTTTTAACTTCTTTTTAAATGTTTTTCTGGCCTGCAAAGCTAACTGAGGGGTGAATTGTCGCGGTTTCAATCGTACACTCGCCTGGTTGTCAGCAACGCAGCGTGCTGAGTGTAAGACAGTTTCACATTTGGTCTCATTGATACCGTTGTAAATTTGAATAAACAACATTGGGAAATTTGGTTTCATGATGCAGTTTGTGAGGTCATGTTTGTCTGCTAATGGATTTTGTTTGTGTCTGGTGATTGTGAATTAACGTGTTACCACCACAGTAACGTTGGATAATATTGTTGGAAATAAAACAACAAAAACATAGAAAGAGATTTTTAAGAAAATTGTTTAAACAAAGCAATAAAGCATGGAAAGAGAATTTTTATGAAAATTATTATCGCCAAAGGTATAATTTGATTTAATCAAATTTTTTTTATATTGGAAGAACGCTAAAAATATTTGAATGTAATATAAACTCAGATTTGGATATAAGAACATTCATGAAAAAGTTTTCCGTATATACCAATATTATTTTTTATAGATGATTATTATTAAATATTTATGTGACCCCGGCGAGGACGACGAGGATTTTTTCAGAGGGAAAATGCTGAGATCACGCACTTCCTTCGGAAGGGAAGTAAAGCCTTTGGTCCCATGTAATCGTTTGCCTGCTGCACGTTAAAGAACCCTTGCAAAGCAAAATTTGCGGCCCCTATAACGCCGTCCTGAAATGACCAGAGCAGTTGAAAAGGACGTTAATACCAAACAAAACAAAACAATATTTATGTATTATTATTATTATTATTATTATAATTATTATTATTATTACTATTATTATTTAATATACTATTACTAAAATCCAAGCACTGTGATTTCTGTCCCTTTATAGACTCCGACCCCGAAAATCATACATTGGAACCACATTTTGTTATGGATACTTTTGGCCATATAGGGGGCAATAGGGGGGGGGGGGGTATCCCAATTTCGGGGGGTTTTTTCCATAAAAAAATTAATATTAAATTCATTTTTCTTTCATCTCTATAGTAACAAACTATCTCATTCATGCATATGCCCTAACTGTATTTCGTAATCAATATAAAGTCCGAAGATTATCGCGGAGCTTTCAATGCGACAAAGACACCAATCACTATTTTACTCGTTTTTGGCAGTCACTATGTGGCTCTACTCCTTTTAGAAGGAAAGCCAAGGCAGAAACTAAATTACACATATTATTGTCTATTTTTATACAATGAGGAAGGAATGAGAAATGATTTGAGAATCAAGAGGTTATGGTTATTGCCTAAAAGTTCCTTTGATTGTCCTCAGACGTGTATGAATAATTAAATAATAAATGTTCAGTAAAAAAGAACTGAATAAATTTTTCTTTTCTACCCCCCTTGAAAAAAAAAGAAAATATCCGCAAAAAATCCCGATTTTAATTATAAAATTAATTAATAATTAAAATAATTAAAAACCGAATCTGTAAAAGGTGATTTAGGTGTATCTCTGTAGGTGCACCGAGTCTATGTCACGTTCTTAAGATCACTAATTAAAATCCAGTAATTAATTTTACCACCCAGAGTTAAGTAAGTCGTGACAGTGACGGGAAGGAGGGAAACTATTCAATTTATATTGAATACCTTTAATAGGTTGGCAAAACAAAACCAAATACATGGAAAATTTGTAACTTGAAATTACAAATATTAAGCATTTTATACAGAGTGCGCACGGCTACATACAATGTTTCATGGACAGCGAGGATCGATGCTGGCAACTTCAAACGCTGGCCTGCAAAGTGGAGAGGAACGGATGAGTGAACCCTGGTACCGCTTACTTCGGATGCGGAAAGGTAAATCACGATCAGGTCCAGCAGCCTATCGCAATGAAAAGAAAAATTGATATTAGATATTAAATGTAACAAGCAGACACAAAGGCAAGAACAAATTAAGAGCAAGGCAATTTATGTGACATTTAATATTGACTAAGCTATGGACGCTTAATCTAATGAGAGATACAAAAGGCCTACTTCCCACAGCAGAAAGCCAAGCCAAGTGGGGAATCCACGAGCTGCAGTTGGTTGTGGTCCTTCCACTTGCTGGACGTACGTGATAAAGCTGTGGTGACACTGGACCGTCCCGGTAAAAGTAATTTGGGAAAAGAAGTGTATGTTGACTCCACTCGGTTCCTGTCGACGTCTTCTCAGGTAGAGGCTCCAATGCTCGCTTGAGGTTTGAGCCAAGGCCATTGTACGCACCTCGAAAATTCGACGCTAAAGTAGAGTAGCTCCCTTCACAGTTGCTCGTGTCGCTCCTGGGACATCCCACGAAGGGGCGTGACGAACTCAGCTGCTCTCTTCCTGATGGGCCATGGCGGTGGTCCTTTCCATCAGGGCTGTGCGAAATTTTAATTGCGAGAAAAGGAAATGTTATAGTTTATATATTTAACGGGAGAATTGCTAGCCTTAAAAGACTGTCCTGTGTGTCTCTCGGGGGTGGGACTCTTTTCAAATTTGTCGACCGCAATTGCTGTGAGTTGAGGTTCCTCCAATTGTTGGTCGCGCCACCCAGAAGTCAGAAGTCCTTTTGGTACTGGGAATAGATGGCCGGTATCCACAGGCTGAAGTCTTATCTCCTTTTACTATTCAATTAGAGGTTGAATCGCCCTGTGGAACTCGGTTCCATTTTTCCCGATGATGACTCAGTTTCTCACTGGAAAAACTTGATTCCAAATATTCATTAGAAACCTTGCGATACCCTTCCTTCACCTCATCTGCTGATATCAGTATTTGTCCATCCTTTATCTCCTTCCAAAGCATTAAGGCAGTACTGGAATCTGAGCACTTTCTGAAGTCTCATGTCTCAGACGTTGCCTTATATTTGCCCTTATTTAGTTCCTCACTTATGCAAAAATGCGCTGCCAATCGACGCGCTCCGATGCGCTTTCTGCGCTTCTGGCCCGCTCTAATAATATTTGTAGCTAACGAACTATTACGACGCTTGCTCCTTCCGTCACCTTGGCCACCTGCCAACCTGGCTTTTGGTGTTATGTAATCAGATGTGCTTTTATTATCTGGCTCCATCTATTGACGAAACGCCTTACTTCTATCTTTTGCATGGTTATTAATTAACCTAGAACCACCTGTTATGTCATCGGATGGCATTTTGCTCACCAGCTCCATCTGGTGATATAACATGATTCCCCCCTAAACCCGCAACGACAAGCTTCAGCTTTCATTTGCGGCTGGAAATTACTATAATTTTGCACCTGGGGGTTCTCCTGTATGAAAACTGCGTCATGGCTACTGTCTTCTAGAATATTTCTAGCCTTTTCTTTGGCTTTGCAATTACCATAAACATTTCTATTTTTACTCTTTCTATTGTTTACTTACTCGCTTTTTCTCTCAGATACCTACTGTTCCAAACTGTAAGTGTATCTGTACTAATATTCCGTTTTTCTCTATTTTTGCCTCGTAGCAATTTTTTGGGACTACATTCGCCCTTCTCATGCTTTTTCTTAAAATTTTCAGAAGCATAGAAACTGTTAGTCTTATTATTAGGATTCTTAACCTGTTTATAATTGACTTTAGACCCTATTTGATTCTTGCTTTCTTTCTCTGAAACAATTTTCCTAACGATTTTGGGCCTATCTCCCTGATTAAAATCCATAAGTTTGATCTTTCTTGCAAAATCGACCTGATCCGCTTTAATTTTATTTTTGTTGCTGATCTCAATCTTGCCTTCCAATTTTACTATCTTATTTTGTAACAAGTTAACTATCTCTAATATTGCATTCATACTCTCTTTTTGCTCCTCGATAGCTTTTGCTAACTTATCGATTTTAATTACCTGCTCCTTATTAACTGCAAGCAACTTCTGATAATTATTATCTTTTTCATACTCAATATTTATTTCGTGTATAACCTTTTTCCCATTTAATATTTCACTCTCTCCGATACTATTACCTAGTGAGTTTCGACTCATTTCTAGCGATAATTTCTCTACTATACCACGACCCTTTACTCCCCGATTCTCCTCTATCATTATAGAAAGCTGAGGCCATCTCTCTATTTCTTTATTTATATCATGTTTTAATGAGAGAGTTGAGAAACTCTGTTTACAGCGTCATCAGCAACCCTCATCAACATGTAACCGTTTCAATAGAATTGTATTCGGTCAGAGAGTGTGAAATCATGTCCTGAATGTTGTTGTTTATATTGTCAGTGTCAGTTTTAGCAGTAAGGATTGCCCTCTCACACTTTTCCTCTATTAATGGAATCATGCAATATCCTTACCGAATCGACTATTCAAGTCGTAATAGATTCATAGTTCCTGCATTTGTCAGATATGCACTTTAAATCGATAAAATCCTCGCTAGCTCTTGGAACCATGTATCTAATCCATTTACCTGGTAGGAACACGAACCCTTTGGACAATGCTTTTTGTAAATTTTTAAAATTAATTCCTAGCTCCTGCGATGGACCTGTATTATTGCTCCCCCCACGATCTTTTAAGATTATTTGAGCCCAGTCCTTTATCACAGTTTCAAAGAGCTTTGGCTCTATTTCCTTATTTGCTACTAATTTTTGCATTATTTCTAACCTTCTTATCCATAAGTCATCTCCTGAAGAAAGAATTAGATTTACCGAGTTATTCACGTTTAGATCTGCCTTTATTGCAATATCTGTACCTACTGAATAATCTAACGGCTTTTCTACAACTATTTTTGTATCTATAACCGCCTTCTCTAATTCCTTACCTGAAGCCGAAATGTCTTCTATCTCTCGAAGCTTAACTTCCTTTCTTATTTTCGAAGGTTTTTGCTTTACTTTTAAAACGGCTGCCTTTTCCTTATCTATCAATCCTTCTACGAGGTTGGGGCGTAAGTCATGGCAACTATTTTTTTTCTTGTAGATATGTGAACGGATCACAAACGTATATGTGCCGTGTGGAAGTTCTGCAGGGATAGTGTGTATGCAGAACAACAGATGGCTCTGTGATAGCTGGTAGAGCGCAGCGAGGGCTGTGAAATCAGTCAGTTGGTGAGTGTCGTGCGAGATGGAAGTAACCCGTGTTGAGCAGCGTGCTTACATCAAAATAGCCGTTCTCCGAGGGAGAAATGCGATGGAATGTCACAATGAATTAGTGGAGGCCCTTGGGAATGATGCCCTACCATACCGTACAGTAGCACGATGAGTAACCCTGAAGGCCATATTGCCCTGTATACTACCGTAATAAATTAGTGTGTTACGATATTTCAGTGCTATTCATTGTCCACACATGTAGTTAACACCTTGTCCTTTCGTCTGTATATGTCACATTTTCCAACCGGACTGGTATCTTCAAGAAAAAAAATAGTTGCCATGACTTTTGCCCCAACCCTCGTATTAACAGCTTAGGGTTTTCTAAACTTCTTAACCTAAAGCTCTCCTCAATATTTAAATTATCTATTTCAACGCCTTTCCTATACTTTTCTCGGAAAAGAGTTTTTCATGATTAAGTCATTAATTTGATCACTAAATCTACCCCTATATTCTGAAGCATTATTTTTTATTCCGCCTACTTGACTTTTTTGGATGAAATTTACTACCTCTGCTAGACAATCGCAAAAAGCTTGTTCATCTATACAATCCATGGCACATGCTACTGATAAAGCTACAGATTGTACGAACAGCTTTTTCAACCTAGATTCTTTTATTATTCTTTTGCAGTTTTAGATTAATCCCCTTCTTACTGTATTTTCAGAACTTCGCAAAGTACCGGCCTCTACTTCAGTTTCCACAAGAGCGCATGCCATTTCTAGATTATTATGTATAACTTCATTCTCGTCTTTTTCTATTTCCGAAAGTATGACCAGAGCGACCTTTTTATTTTTCCTCCACTTCTTTCGTTTTTTAAATTATTTGCCAATGGGTTAAGATCCTGCTTTTGTGCTAACCTTTCATTAATTTCTGTCAGCTCCTCGCCTTCCTCCGATAATACGCTTTCTCTTATATTATCGCAGCAACCTTTCCCTTCACTAACATTTCGTATATTACTGCCCATTTCATTGCAAATTCCAAAGTAACAAACCTCTCTTTCTTTAATTTAGTTTGCATACTACGCGAAAATGAATTTATATAAATGGATATTCTTTCCTCGTTACTTAAATTATCAATTGAATTTAATAATTTAAAAAAATATCTCGTTATAACCTTTTAACGGCTGTATGCTGTCTTCATTATAATGCTGTTTATTCAGCCAATTTCTTAATTTCTGCTTATTAACTGCCATTGCTACTACGACCGCTATTTATTAACACAGGACTTTCTTAAAGATGCCCTACTTCTTATGGCCTGCCTTTTTTTTTTACTCCCTTCTTAGCAACTACTTTCTCACCGACACTGATGATTTTCTGAGAAATATCCTGACAGCTCTAAATATCCAATTCAAGCGCCTCCCCCCCAAAAACATCAGTCTGCCTATTTTGTGTAGGTAATCCAGGGTACCAATGACAGCAATTTTCTGTTCTCCTCTACGCCTTCCTAGCGCCTCACCCTCTCATCCAACCAAAGGACCTGAAAAATCTGCAACAAACAGCACGCAGCAAGGTCCTCGGCAACTGTAAATCACAAAGAAACACAAAATTAAATTTAGCCAACAATTATGCTACACACAAAAACATGTGCAAAGTGGATGCCTACTATTTCTATGGCCCAACCTTCCGCCTCGTACTTTCGCTCGCTAAGAAGTGCCTCCCCTCCTGTCACGTTCTTCAGACCATTAATTAAAATCCATTAATTAATTTTACCACCCAGAGTTAAGTAAGTCGTGACAGTGACGGGAAGGAGGGAAACTATTCAATTTATATTGAATACATTTAATAGGTTGGCAAAACAAAACCAAATACATTGAAAGTTTGTAACTTGAAATTACAAATATTAAGCATTTTATACAAAGTGCACATGGCTAAATACAATGCTTCATGGACAGCGCGGATCGATGCTGGCAACTTCAAACGCTGGCCTGCAAAGTGGAGAGGAACGGATGAGTGAACCCTGGTACCGCTTACTTCGGAATGTGGCAACCATTAAAGGTAAATCACAATCAGGTCCAGCCTATCGGAATGAAAAGGAAAATTGATATTAGATATCAAATGTAACAAGCATACGCAAAGGCGAGTAAACAAATTAAGAGCAAGGCAATTTATGTGACATTTAATATTGACTAAGCTATGGAAGCTTAATCTAATGAGATACGAAAGGCCTACCTCCCACAGCAGAAAGCCAAGCCAAGTGGGGAATCCACGAGCTGCAGTTGGTTGTGGTCCTTCCACTTGCTGGACATACGTGATGACACTGGACCGTCCTGGAGAAAGTAATTTGGGAAAAGAAGTGTATGTTGACTCCACTCGGTTCCTGTCGACGTCTTCTCAGGTAGGGGCTCCACTGTTCGCTTGAGATTTGAGCAAGGCAGTTGTCCGCACCTCGAAAATTCGGCGCACAAAGTTCATGGGGCGCTAAAGTAGAGTAGCTCCCTTCACAGTTGCTTGTGTCGCTCCTGGGACATCCCACGAAGGGGCGTGACGAACTCAGCTGCTCTCTTCCTGATGAGCCATGGCGGTGGTCCTTTCCATCAGGGCTGTGCGAACTTTGATTTTGCCGAGAAAAGAAAATGTCATAGTTTATATACACTATATGATCAAAAATATCCGGACACCCCTCACAGATCATCGATTGGCCCAATGTCACATGATAATGACTTGCACATCATTTAAATAGCTTCCCACACCTTCAGACACAACTCTGCTTGGACATTGGCAAGAATGGGTCGTTCGGCAGAGCTCAGTGAGTTCCAATGTGGAACCATCGTTGGATTTTACCTATGCGGCAAGTCCGTGCGTGACATTTCCAGCCTTCTTCAGATACCCAAGTCAACAGTAGGCGATGTCATTATGAAATGGAAGACCGGGGGATCAACAACAGTTCAACAACGAACCGGTAGACCCAAGAAACTAACGGGCAGAGACCGTCGAGTGCTTCGTCGTGTCACCCGCAGCAACCGGAAGTCCTCGGCGGAAAAAATTGCCACAGAGTTTCGAAACGCCTCTGCAAATGATGCCAGTACCATGACAATTCGTCGGGAACTGCACACGATGGGATTTCATGGCCGTGCTGCTGCCCACAAGCCCCACATCAGCAGGGTCAACGCCAAGCGACGTCTGGAGTGGTGCAAAGTCCACAGAAACTGGACAATGGACCAATGGAAACGTGTAATGTGGACAGACGAATCTCGCTACACACTCTGGCAATCCGATGGACGAGTTTGGGTTTGGCGCATACCTGGAGAACGCTTCTTACCTGAGTGCACAGAGCCCACAGTCAAGTTCGGAGGAGGAGTCATGGTGTGGGGCTCATTTTCATGGTACGGACTGGGCCAGCTCGTTCCTGTGCAAGGAATCATGAACCCCGACCGTTATCTGAATGTTTTGGACAACTGTGCACTTCCAACGTTGTGGCAATTTTTCGGAAACGGGCCATTTCTCTACCAACACGACAATGCTCCGTGCCACAAAGCGAGGCGTGTACAGCAGTGGTTTGCGGACTCAGGGGTCGAAGAAATGGGTTGGCCGGCACAAATTCCCGACCTCAATCCTATAGAGAGTCTGTGGGATGAATTGGAAAGACGCTTGCGGGCCAGATCACATCGGCCAACTTCTGTACCTGAACTGATTCTCGCTCTTCGGGGGGAATGGAGGAACATTCCGGAAAGTACCTACCAACATTTGGTGGAAAGTCTTCCCCGAAGGGTGGAAGCTGTGATTCGGGCAAAGGGATGTGCAACGCCCTATTGATTTCCATGAAATCGTGGCTAGAGCGCAAACGTGCATGTGTCCGGATATTTGTGATCATATAGTGTAGTCCCCATCTCTGTCCACACACTTTTGCCAACGTGACACTAGTCGTGACATCCCGTCGGAGAAGAAGCCCTTTGGTTGTTTTCGACACCAGGATCGAATCGCGTCTTTCAGCTCGTCATCAGAGCCGAATCGATGTCCTTTAAGCGATTCTTTAAGCTTTGGGAACGAGTGAAAATCGCTGGGAGCGTGGTCAGGGCTGTACGGCGGATGCGGTAGAACCTCCACGAACTTCAGTCGCTGAACACTTCTTGTGTTTCTCGACTTGCGTGCGGACGTGCATTGTCAAGCTGCAGAATAGGGTCCATACCCTTCCAAACTTGGAGCAACCGGGCGCGAAGCTTCTCTAGCATTTGCACGTACTGTTTTGAGTCGATCGTGGTTCCTGGTTACAAGAAGTCAAGGTGGACAACACCCTGGAAGTCCCAAAAGATGGTCAACATGACTTCCCTGCTGACTCGACCACCCTGAACTTTTTGGAACGTGGAGATGTTGCATGGCGATATTCCAACGATTGTCGTTTGTTCTCTGGGTCAAAACGATGTGCCCACGATTCATCCCCCGTGAGAATGCACTGCAGAAAAGCCTCACCCTCACGCTCGTACCGGGCCAACAGATACTGGCAAACGTTCTTTCTCTTCTCTTTGAGTTCAGGAGTGAGCAAAGGCCTGATTTTACTGGACTTTCTTGAAAAAGGCACAACAGTTAACACAGCACAATATGGGAACACATTGAAGGCACTGCGTGCAGCCATCGAATGCAAGCGTCCTGGACTTCTTACAGAAGGATTGCTTCTTCTCCACGACGACGCGTGTCCTTACACCTCGAAAGCAACGGTAGACCTCATCAAAAAGTTCAACTGGGAAGCAATGCACCATCCACCTTACAGCCCTAACTTATCCCCATGTACTTTCATGTGTTTGGCGATCTCAAGAAACATCTAAATTCCTTGTATACACTTTGGATAAAATAAGTAATTTTAGTTTTCATTTGTACGACCCTTATACAACCTGTGACAATAATATTCGGTGAATGATGGCATATTGAGAGTGGATTGCTCGCCTACATGAAACAGCAGTTACTATCCTTCAAAGTAATCCCCGTCGATGGTAATGCACTTCTGGGAACGCCTGTACAAGTCCTGGAAACTCCTGGCGTAGTCGTTTTTAGGGATAGCCTTCAGTTGGGTCGTAACATTACGTTGGATGTCTGGCCACTTCGGGGGGTGTCTTCTACGGTGTTCCGGCCTCCTCGGAACCGTTTAAACCACTCATAAACACACTTCAAAGTAATAGCACTCTCTTTGTAAACTGTTGTCATCATTTCATGAGTCTCTTTCGTTCGCTGCCCCATTTTGGGTTTCGACCGCGCGTAGTACACCTTCTCTCTTCGATGTCCTGTTTAAACACAATAAACACACTGGCAGCGTTGATTCTCCCAAATTTGTTTAAACATGTCTCGACCTGTCTGGGGCAGGATACGACGATGGTGCACTCTTACGACCGTTAGCAATTTGACGTCATTCACCGAACTTTATTGTCACAGGTTGTAGATACGTTCAATACATTAATAAAAAATCTAAAAAATTCAAGTGTCTGTTCTATTGTTTATGTATGGTCCGGTTGTAATAGCAGCCTGGATATAAGACTAATTCCAATTTTGGCTAAACAACGAGGAATATATAAAGACGAAAACTAAAATACAAACGGTGTGGTTTTTGTCACACCCCACCTGGTTCACAAATAGTTAAAAAAATA
>JAHWFO010045483.1:0-10797 GCA_023313115.1 Rhysida immarginata | reverse complement strand
AGAATATGTCACTAAATTTATTGTACATAATTTTGAAACACCCTGTACATAATTTGAAAAACATTTCAGGTTTCTGGATCTGGTTTAAAATTTATAGCTTGATTGAGATTGAGGCCGCATGGCCCCTGCAAGAGGCTTATATAATTTTTAATATATATAATTTTAAATACCACACTATGATTAAACAAATTTTAGGTTCCTAGGCCTTTCCGTTCAAATGTTATAGCTTCAATTGTATTTGGTGCCTCGAGGCCCCTGGCGGGATTCTAGAAGCTTATATCAGCTTCCTTCTATATTGGCTATATTTTTTAGTACCAAACTAAAAAAAAATACAAAATTTCAGGTTCCTAGGTCGTTCCGTTCAAATGTTATAGCTTCAATTGTATTTAGGGCCTCGCCAGAGCCGGCGGGGCCCTAAAGGCTTATATCACTTTTCTTGTAGATTGGTTTTATTTTTTTAGAACCGCACTACAAATTTACGAAATTTCAGGATTTTAGGTCTCTTTGTTCAAAGATAAAAAAGGAACCATGAAATTCATACAAGTAGTCCTTGAGGGGCCCCGGGCCACCTTAGAGGATTCGCTGTATTTTTCGCACCGTCCTCTGTATAGGGCCTGCGTGTGTACAAAATTTCAAACCTCTAGGTCAATCCTTTCAAAAGTTATGGCATCAAAATGTTACGAGCGGTAGCGGGAGGATTTGCTATACTACAAATAGAGTTCTTTAAATTCTGACGTCAAACAGTCAAACTCTGACGTCACAGATTGCTCAAACTCAATCAAACTCCATAGACTTGAAAGGGAGTCAGTTGGGGAAACCACAAAAACACATGGTTTGGTCCACCCTAGAGGATTCGTTATATTTTCGCTCCGTCCTCTGTATAGGGCCTACGTGTGTAGAAAATTTCGAGCCTTTAGGTCAATCTTTTCAAAAGTTATGGCGCGTGACATACATGTTACATACTTCGTTAATAGGGTTTTAGATGATGCTAAAACCCTAAAAAAGAATTTTAGGACGGTATTTCAGAATGGATTTGACAAGAAGCTTTGTGCTGATATGTAAGATTGTGGACACTTGTGGACGCGTGTGATAGAGTAAGTAAAACATGCCTCGAAGACGACTGCGACGTGAATATGGGCAGCTAACCCAATTCGAACAAGACGTGTAGTGGCCCTTCGAGAGGGTGGACTTTCGTTCCGTGCTATTGCAGAACGCATGGGGTCGAGACGTTGCCACTGTGTACAACTGTTGGCAGCAATGGTCCAGGGAAGGCAGGATTACCAGGAGACCAGGATCTGGACGACCCCCGGCCACTGGAGGTAGGGTTGACCGGCGAATCTGCAGGAACTGTCTCCTGGCCAGGAACCTCCACTCCAGGCGCCCTGTGGCATGTTTGCCTCTTACCCCTCAACACCGTGCGGCACGTCTTCAGTGGTGTCAAGCCAGAGCGACTTGGAGGGCAGAATGGAGGTCTGTGGTCTTCACGGATGAAAGTCGGTTCTGTCTGGGTCAGAGTGATGGTCGCACAAGGGTCAGTAGGAGGGGTGGGGAAGTCCTGTATCCATCGTCGGCATACTGGCCCCACCCCTGGCGTTATTGTATGGGGAGGGATTTCCTACGACAGCAGGACCACCTGGTGGTTATCCCAGTCACCATGACGGTAAATGTTTACATTCGGACGGTTGTTGATCACCAGATCTGGGACGTCCCATCGAGAACGTCTGGGACATGGTCGGACGCCGTGTCAGGGCTCTTCCACAACCAGCAACGAGTGTCGCTGGTCTGACCATCCAGGTACAACAGGCATGGAATGCCATACCTCAAAATGACATTCGTCATCTCTACGACCGTATGCATGCACGTGTGCAGGCCTGCATAGACCAGCGCGGCGCCCCCTGGTGGCGCCCCCTGTAGTTGTAACCTTGAAACTTGAATCAATTGAATATACTGTCCAAATTTCATAACGTGGCAATAAATTAAAACAAAAACACGGATTGTGAATTAAAAGAGAAACTGGTTCTGTGTTTTAATATTAATAACGAACAAGCTACTTGCAAAGCATTCTAATAAATCAAAGTAATAGCTTCGGTGTTTACATCAAAGGCTCGTGCGGAGAAGAATCCTGAAGTTTTCGGTCATAATCTTCTGGATGTATGTATTTACAGTTCTAACAGCATTTCGGTGTTTTGTTTTTATGAATTCATTATTCATGGATACTCACAGATGAAAAAAAATCATTGTATCTCCTAAGAACGCGCGATTTTGGAGAAATGAGGAAAGAAAGGGGAAAAAAATCCTTATTTATTATTGCACGCTTTGCTTTTTGCTCGGCACGTTTAATAACGCGTAGGGAGGAAGGTAGATGGGTCTGGTTCGAGGGGCCCCCACCTGTACACTTATCGTCTTTATTGATAACGCGTCAAGGCGGCTTGCAATCCCCGGCGTTAATCTTCTGCCAACACGGCCGCCATGTCGTAATTATTTCACCGGCCTGTCAGAGAAATTGAAACGCTCGAGATTTATAATCGCTATCAAGAAAAAGCGGAGTAATTGGCGAGTTTAATTTGCATTTAGGAGCCGCTGCTTACGGGCCGAGGATTTTTCGGGGGCAACGGTTTCGCGACTTGGCGCGTGAAAACGGTTGGAGATGAGCCGAAGAAGAATCGTTCTCTCGCAGGGAAAAGCAGCAGCAGCAGCGCCGAGTGGCGAATGGAAGAGGAAAAAAAGAGTAAAATACTAGGAAAAAAGGGGGGCGACGAAGGAAATTTATCGACAGCCATTAGCCTTTTGCAGGCGCTCTTTTTATGAAGTGTTGTTTTGTGTGAACTGCCGGAATATTGTATTAACATAGAAAAAAATTATATTTTTTTGGTTTATTTAGGTAAAAGATGGGGAGGGAGAGATGAGAGACTTTCTCGTCCAGAAATTTCTTTTTTTTTTCTTCTTATATTCCGTTTCCATCTTCTTTAATTACGAGAGCAGCAAGCTGTGGAATATTAAGTTCCCGCGCATTCTACCGTGTTAGCATTAAAAATTAATGGAGAAAGAAATACAGAAAAACACAGCATTAGTGCCAAGAACATTACCTTGTTTCATTAAGGCCCTGGCTCTAAATCGAGTGAAAGATATGTTGGCGTGCGTGTGCACCAGTGAAGGTTATGGTGGAAAAGAATTAAATGAACCGCTCTGGTTTTATTTGTTTGTTTTTTTTTTAATAATAGAATGGGCACAAAAATTTAAAAACAAAAAACAAAGCAAAGCAGACCATGCCTGTTAAAATGTGTAGAGCTGAGATTAAATTTGTCAGCTCTACGTGTTTAATCCTTAAGAAGGGGGGGTCCAAATAATAAGGTATTGGGCCTCCTTTTGTCTCCAGTACAGCTTCTAATCTAAGAATTGATTCATACACCGGCCGATGAATTAGAAACCTTTGTTCAATATGGTATTGACTAGTGATGTCAAGATCCGGATAATTCAAGATCCGGATATCCGGATCTTTTTTTCGGACCTAGGTCCGAGATCCGAGAACCGGATGTTGGTCAGAAATCCGAGATCCGGAACTTGGATCCGAGATCTCTGATCCGGATCTTGGATGCGAGATCTGAGATCCGGATCTTGGATCCGAGATCCGATAATCGGATCCTAGACAGGAAATTGTGTATATGCAAACTTTTTCTGAAAGCAGTTTATAAAAACTTTTATTAAGTGATAGCCTAGTCCTCTTAAGTCCTAATTAGTCTTAATACGCATCCAGCGAAAGGATCCGATATCCGAGATCCGAAATCCGGATCTGATATCCGATATCTGGATCCGATATCAGAGATCCGAAATCCGGATACGGACCCGGATCCGGATATTTCTAGATCCGAATCCGGATATTATCAGATCTGGATCCAACGGACATCACTAGTATTGACCCTCCTTTGGCTGTAATTACAGAACATACGCGGTTTGGCATGGACTCTACAAGGTGTTGCAATGCAGGTAAGGTAATCGCAGACCATGCATTCGTCAGAGACACCTTCAGGTCCTGCAGAGTAAACGGAAGCGGATGCCTTCGACGAATGTCTCTTTCCAACATGCCCCAAACATTCTCGATCAGATTCAAACCTGGACTTTGTGCTGGCCACGGTAGATGTTACAACTCGGTGTCACGTTCAGAAAACCACTCCTGAACAATTCTTACTCGATGGACAGTATGGACAAGGAACAAAACATGACCCATACCATGACACCTCTTCCTGCAGCTACACAACACATGAGAGGCCCATCGCTTCATGGGGCTGCCGCCAAATTCTCTGCCGGCCATCGGTGCAAAACAATGTGTAACGTGACTCGTCCGACCACATCACCTTTTTCCAGTCGTCTACAGTCCAGTCACAATACCGTTCTTTACACCACTGCAGGCGAACTTTCCGGTTTGTTGCTGACACCAGGGGCTTCTTCACTGGCATGCGACTTCCCATTCCTATTCGCTTCAACTCTCGGCGCATTGTTCTGGAGGGATGGGTTGCGATGATCCTTCATTGAAGTCTGCCGTCAGTTGCTCCACAGTAGACGACACAATCAGTCTCAGACGACGTCGGTCCCTGTCTGTGTTGATTGTTTTTGATCCACAATTCTGCCGTTTCGACAACTCTTGCCCATACCATCACTGATCCACCAAGAACACAGTGGGAACCAAGAACTTAGGGTTAAACGTTTTGACCATTTGGGCGTCTTACGTACTTCGTACCATCTGACCGAAACCTCATGAATCTAGATTCATCATTCCATAAGATGAGAGACCACTGTGATGGTGTAAGGTTCAGGTACTTCTTTGCGAACGCAATACGTGACATCCCGTCGGAGAAGAAGTCCTTTGGTTGCTTTCGACACCAGGATCGAATCGCGTCTTTCAGCTCGTCATCAGAGCTGAATCGATGTCCCTTAAGCTTTGGGAACAAGTGAAAATCGCTGGGAGCGAGGTCAGGGCTGTACGGCGGATGCGGTAGAACCTCCACGAACTTCAGTCGCTGCAACCCTTCTCGTGTTTCTCGACTTGTGTGCGGACGTGCATTGTCGTGCTGCAGAATAGGGTCCATACCCTTCCGAACTCGGAGCAACCGGGCGCGAAGCTTCTCTAGCGTTTGCACGTACTGTTTTGAGTTGATCGTGGTTTCTGGTTCCAAGAAGTCAAGGTAGACAACATCCTGGAAGTCCCAAAAGATGGTCGACATGACTTTCCCTGCTGACTCGACAACCCTGAACTTTTTGGGACGTGGAGATGTTGCATGGCGATATTCCAACGATTGTCGTTTGTTCTCTAGGTCAAAATGATGTGCCCACGATTCGTCCCCCGTGAGAATACGCTGCAGAAAAGCCTCACCCTCACGCTCGTACCGGGCCAACAGATCCTGGCAAACGTTCTTTCTCTTCTCTTTAAGTTCAGGAGTGAGCATATGCGGTACCCAACGAGCACACACCTTACGATATCCCAGCAACTCGGTTATGATAACGTGCACTCTCTCCTTGGAAATTTGGAGCTCTATAGCGATGTCATATTGCTTAATTCGGCGGTTGGAACGAATCATTTGATCGACACGAACTCGATGTTGCTCGTCTGTTGCTGTTGTGATTGGTCGTCCACTGCGGGGTCGATCGGCTAGGCTAGAGCTTGCCGGGTTTCGTTCTTTCACTAATCTTGCCCATCTTCTCACTCTACTGACGTCAAAAGTTGCATTGCCATATTCAGCTGTCATTCGGCGATGAATTTAGACAGGATCGCAACCTTCAGCTGTCAAAAACTCAATCACTGCGCGCTGTTTCAACCTGATTTCCATGTAGGTCGCCATTATGTTTCATTTTCAGCACACCTACGCCATCTAGTGACATAGACAAAAAGCGTTTTTGAAAGAGAACAAAATAAGCCATCATTTGAAAAAAAATAAATTAAATTCGTTAAAAAATAAAAGTGTTATGGCCGCCACTGTAGATGTTACTTATATTTGTTCCGGTTGTCTATCTTCCAATTCCTCAAACAGCGAGGTAACACTAATTTTCTACTTTGTCCACCAGATGTCTCTCTATAAGCATCATTTTGGTTGATCTTGCTCCAAGAGCAGTGCGTCATCAGTCTTTGGATTGGGAAGTGCTATTAACTTCTTGCCCAAACCCTATTACAATCTTAAAAGTAATTGTGGGCTTTGACAAATATAATTAACCTTTTTGAAGCGTTTCCCGGTTTTCAAAGTAAAATTTATTTAAGTCCGTTAGACTGGAGTCACATGACTGAAATTTTCTTCTCTTACAAGGATGAGTGCCATTCATATTTAAATTTTGAGCACAATGTTTTAAACGACAAAATCCGTTGCAAGATCTGTGTACATAAACTAACATGATTTCCTTCATGATATTGTCAATAGGATGTGACTAAGCGTTTGAAGTTGATGCTGCCAACGTCTGCACGAGAGGCGCTGTGTAAACAAGCTCAGCTTTAGTCACTTGCTGATTAAATATTTTTTTAAATTTTTTATGCATCGATAAAAATGAATCTGTGTAAGCCTTATTAGCTCTTCATCTACAAAAAGGTTGATTTTATTACCCCCTCGGCGTGCAAATTTTAATAAATAAAGAAATATATAAATTTGAAATTAACTAACAAAAGGAATCAAATGAAACCAATTTATTGTTTATTTTGTTGCTTACTTTTTATTCTGGCGGAAGTATGAATGTTTATTATACAGGATGTTTTTGAATTGAGTACAGATTTTTTGGGAGATGATAGAAGTATTTTTTGTCATATGAACATGGGGTCCCCGCAGCTTCGTTTACTTCCAATACTGCATTGAACAATCAAATGACACCGGGACCCAGTGTGCGTTGGTAGGCCTAGATTATTTTATTTTTAACAATTAACACAAGCAATCTACTGCAATAACTTTTAAAGTAATTGTTTGCAAAGAATTTTCAAGGTGCACGTGCTTGTTTGTTGAAAAGTCTTAGGCCAAACTTCGTCAAGGAGATTCCATGGTATCCAACCCCTTTGTAAAATACGATTAGTCCAAAGCAGTAGGTAAAGATTTGTTTTAAAAAGTTCACTTGATGTACTTTTTACATGTGTAAAGTTAAACAAACAGTATGAATCGTTTTACATGGAATGATTATGCAGACATGCATCTGTGTCTCGATGCTGCTGGTACCATGGATGGTGCAAGGCGTTTGTACGGTGAACGTTATCCCAACAGAATTCTTCCCAATTCACGAACATTTGGTGCAGTAGATCGTCGTCTGAGAGAAACAGGCGCATTCGCTCATGATAATCATCAGCGTGGACGTCGTCGGTGGTTACGCTCCCCTGAATTAGAGGATGAAGTTTTGGAAAGGTTTAACCGAAATCCATTGACAAGTATTCGTGCGGTCGGAGCTGCTTTGAATACTAGTCATACCACTGTATGGAACATTTTACATGACAACCTGCAACATCCGTTCAAGCTTCGAAAGGTGTAAGAATTATGTCCCAATGATCATGGTCCCTGGCATGCTTTCGCGGAATGGTTTATGCAGCAACAGAATAGGATTCCAGACTTTCCTTCCATGGTTTTGTGGACAGATGAGGCAACGTTTACGCGAGAGGGAATGTTCAATAGCTATAATAATCATCTGTGGTCTCATGTCAACCCATGTGCAACACATGTTAACAGTTTTCAGCATCGTTTTTCGTTGAATATTTGGGCTGGCATGATTCACAATGTCCCGATTGGGCCATATCTCCTACCATGCCGTCTTAACGGGCAAACATACCTTGGTTTCCTGAAGGAGGAGCTCCCTGGTCTTCTTGAAGATGTTCCACTAATGACCAGACATTTGATGTGGTTTCAACAGGACGGCGCACCTTCGCATTACACAAGAGCAGTTAGAGATTACCTAAATGAGACATATCCTGGTCGTTGGATCAGTCGTGGCGGACCAGTTGCTTGGCCACCGAGATCGCTAGATCTCACACCGATGGGTTTTTTTTTTAATTTGGAAGCATAAAATCAATGGTGTACTCCGAACCCGTAGATACCGAAGAAGAATTGGCGGCTCGTGTTGTCGCGGCAGCAGGTGACATCAGTACATCAATCCATCATAAGGCGTTGCGAATTGTGCTATGAAGCAAATGGCGGTCATTTCGAACAATTACTTTAAAAGTTATTACAGTAGATTGCTTGTGTTAATTGTTAAAAATAAAATAATTTAGGCCTACCAACGCACACTGCGTCCCGGTGTCATTTGATTGTTCAATGCAGTATTGGAAGTAAACGGAGCTGCGGGGTACTCAATCTGTACTCAATTCAAAAACACCCTGTATATTCTTTTGTCATAGATTATAAATAAAATATGCTTATTACGTTTACAGAATTGGATTAGGCAAGAGGAAATTTTTTTTTGAAAAGTTCCTTCTTAATTGATTGCAGTTCATGTTTTGTAATAGTGTCATGAAAACTTTTTCTTATTATGCGTGGTATATACGGGTTTTGGCGCTAACCCACATGCATTCTCTTTTAGGTGAACCATCATTAATAATAATATTCACGTCCATTGTTTTTGTTTTATGTTTTTTTCCCTCAAACTTTCCGTTTCCGAAATAGATTTTCCGTTTCACTTTGATTACATTGAAAAAGAATTATTTATGGCTTCCTGAAAGAAATTAACACCAGCCGTCTCCATTGATAGTCTGCAATTAGCCATGACTTGAACGGTACAATTTATGTGACAAGGATGTCTGTTATCGCAATCGGTGTGAAACCTTGTGCTTTTATCCCTTGACAGGCAGTAAATAAGGCTGCATTTCATTTTGCGAATTATTCATCCGGTGGAAACGGCGCCCTCAACCGAGAGTGAGTTAAGGCAATAACCTTTCATTTAAATTGCGTGACAAACTCGAAATGCCGCTCCTTTTGTTGTTGTTGCTGTTGTTGTTGTTGTAGTTATTGATAAAAATGGCGGTTCAACGGTGAAATGCTGCCCTCTGCTGTTGGCGAGGGGAACCTTCTACATTGCTTGCATACGTATTCATAATAGATAAATTGCTGGACATTCGAAAAACGAAATTGCTGGGGCATTGTGCTAAAAGCACGTGACAAGAGTACGTTATGGTGTTAGTCGGTAAGTTTTTACTGAAATTGACAAGAAATAAATTTTTTTTTTTTTAATAACTCTGATTAAAAAATTAATACTTATAAAAGTGCATCTGCAATTTTGTCTCGGAAGAAGCTGACATCCTGCAAATTTGTCAACTCCAGCTTTTTTCTCCATCGGGATTTTATCCTTCTTGAGCGTGTTTCTACTCCTGAAAGCTATTTTGTAATTGTAGTCTTTACAGATTTTTTTTATCCATGGTAAGAAGAGTGTTGTACGGAAGTACTAAGTTCTGCTTCTTCCAGTCATCATCCGAGATGACTTAGTTTTGAGATTCGCAACTTGCTCGATTTTTATTTTTTTTTTCTATTTTATGCATGAGTTTGTCGATGATTTCTTCCTGATAACCGTTGAACGCGGCTTGTTTTTTTATGATGTCTAATTCCGTTTTTCTTTCGTTGTCCGAGAGTGGGAGGAACGCAACTCAGCTTTTGTGGGTGACAATGGTTTGAATCATTTCTAATAAACACCGGGATATAATTAAGTTTGCGGTGTACTCCAGAAATCATGCGAGACCTACAGGAGCAATGCTTAAATCTAGAAAGGATAATCTATCGTTGATCTCTATTTCCATTGTGCATTGGATCTAGGGACATATCGAATTGACTTTCACCAGGAGTTCCTGAATGTCTTGTTCTTTGGTGTTGATGATGTGAAAATATTGATGGAAAAAATTTAAAGGAGTGGAGGGCGATTGAAATATCTCGAGAACCACACATCGGATCAAAAAAAGTGTGGAATGATAAATGTTCGTCTCGAAGGGGGACATCTGATGATACCAAACTCGACCCCCCATCCCTACCCCCTGGAGGTGGGGGAGGGAGGAGTTAAAAAATTTAAATGGGAACCCCCATTTTTTATTGCAGATTCGGATTCTCCAGAAAAAATTACCCCAATTTGACCTACGATTCGAGTCATTTCGGTCACAGATGGCGCTGTAATCGACAAAAATCAAAATGGGTAAAAAATCGTTGAAAAATGGCGATATCTCAAGAAATAGGTATCAGATCAGCAAAATAAAATTAAATGTTTTTGATATTCTTACAAATGCTACTTAATGACACCATAATTGTCCACCCATCCCCACTCCCGAGGGGTGGGGAAGCGACTTTTCAGGACAAAGCTAATTATTTTCTACTTTAAAATTTTTTTATTTTTTTTTCAAATTTATTTTGCTGATCTGATGCCTATTTCTTGAGATATCGCCATTTTTCAACAATTTTTATACCCATTTTGATTTTTGTCGATTACAGCGCCATCTGTGACCGAAATGACTCGAATCGTAGGTTAAATTGGGGAAATTTTTTCTGGAGAATCCGAATCTGCAATAAAAAATGGGGGTTCCCATTTAAATTTTTTAACTCCTCCCTCCCCCACCTCCAGGGAGTGGGGGTGGGGGGTCGAGTTTGGTATCATTAGATGTCCCCCTTCGAGACGAACATTTTTCATTCCACTTGATCCGAGATATTTCAATGTCTTCAGATAAATTGAACACCCTGTATAGGTCAGCTAAAAAGGTGGGGTGGGGAGGGGCTCACGCAACTTCCCATCGGAGTCCCATTAGTCATTTTGTAGGATTTTCCATTACATGTGAAAACATTGTTGTGAACTATCAACTGCATAACTGACATAATT
>JAHWFO010045468.1:0-20437 GCA_023313115.1 Rhysida immarginata | reverse complement strand
ATTGGCTCAACTTCCCTTCCGTATTTAAGTTGGTCAGTTGAAAGTGTGTAAGCATAACATCTCTGCCATTGAACACTACTTGGAAGCTATTTGTCTCACAGAAATGGGTCGTAAAAGCGACATTTCAGCAATGAAAACCCTCATCATAGCCCTACATCAAAACGGTAAAACGTAGAATGAAATTACCACACAAGCCAAATGTTCACAGAGTACAGTATCAAGAACTATTCAGCAACAAAAACGTGGTGACAGCTTCATGACAAGACGACGCAACTGCGGAAGAAAACGAACGTTGTACGTTGTGCCTGAAGAACACCATCTAGAAAAACCGTCCCCAAAGCGTTCGGCACATTCAACGACTGTGGGGCCTGCATGGAAGACAAGTATCCAGTTCAACAACGTTACGGCGAATTCACCAACTGAAGTTTGCATCAAAAATTCCAAAAACAAAGCCCGCGCTGACACGCGAACAAAGGAACGCTCGTATGATTGGTGCAGAGAGCATCTTCTCTAAAGTGATGATGAATGGAACAACGTACTATTCAGCGATGAATCAGTGTTCTCTGTGTGCCATGGTGACGAAGATACCCGTGTGTGGAGAAGGACGACAGAAGCATTCAACAGAGAGTCTATTAAATGTTATGTCAAATTTGCAGCAGCTGTCATGGTATGGGGGTGTATGCGCCGCGGATGGAGTAGGACAGTTAAGCGTTTTGAAAACCCGTGTAACCTTCGAAATATATCAAGAAGTATTGCAGAATTACATGCTCGACTCTGCAGAAGACCTGTGTGGTGAGAACTTCATATTCCAATAGGATAGTGCTTCCTGCCACCCCTGTAAAGCAACAATGGCATGGCTGCAATCTCGAAACATTACGGTGATTCCTTGGCCTGCCAATTCTCCCGATCTTAATCCAATAGAGAACTTATGCGGTTTAATAAAAAAGCAGCTCCAAGTCCCATAACCAGGAAATGAAGCTGATCTCATCACTGTGTTTGCGACATGTGTAAAATTCTTTCAACAGGTTGGACTGTGCGAAGCTTGTTGGCAATATAAGAAATATATTACAGGCTGTAATCAAAGCAGGAGGAGATGATGCAAAATATTGAATGTCTCAAGAATGCCAGTTGGCGATAATGAATGTTTCTTCACGTTTTCTAGTATTTTGAACCAATAAATTGCGTATTCTAATTTTCTGAATCGTTATCTTATTTTTTAGCACATTTTCGTAGAAAAGTGCTTATGCGATCGGTTTGCCCAGCTGACCGTCCGTCCGTCTGTCTGTAGACACAATTCCCACAATTCTTTGCGTTGCAATAGAAAGAGTGCATGTATCGAATTGCTGGAAGAAACGAATTATCCTCGCATTCGGGAAAACGCGTGTTGAGGACATGGGTTCGGCTCAGCGCGTGTTCTAAACGTTAATGGGAAGGTGCGCGTGCAGAATACACGTGTTTGACGATTACTGAAAGAGCAGATCAGTCTCTAAATCAAGGAGACTTAGTATTTATTACGATAACTTGACAACGAATTAACTTTTTCACAGTCTGTTTTCACCAATCCAATAATATGGGACAGAGTACGAACAAGTACGAACGTGAGATAGCAGGAATAGGTACGTGCTCTAATGGCACGTGCTTTAATGGTACCATTATGATAACACCTTAAACTTTCAATGCTAAGATATGGCATGAAACATATCAAACAACTCATAACAACGTGCCATGAGTGAATATAACGAGTAAATAATGATAATGGTTATTGGTTTAGTAGCACGTGCCATAAAGGTGCCATATGATACCATATGGTACTATTGGAACTTTCAATGCTAAGATATGGCATGTAATATATCAAACAACTCGTAACAACGTGCCATGAGTGAATATAACAAGTAAATAATGATAATGGTATTGATTTAGTAGCACATGCCCTAATGGTACCATTAAAGCACGTGCCATTACAGCACGTACCTATTCCTGACAGTTAAGTGATGAATATTCATTTTACTTATCGTAGTTCGTTTTTGTGCATTTTGCTTCTCGGGAATAGATTATGGGGGGAAATTTTTGCTTATGAGAAGATCCCTGGGTGGTGTAGTCATTAATCAGCAAATGTTTTATTGACCAAAATTAAAGGTTCCTATAAAAGACTGCCAGAAAGGTTGATTTTTGTTAATTGAACTTCAAAATTGTGTGAACTTTGACATTTCGGACGCGAAGCTTCGTTTGATGACTCATAGCGTCCCCACGCCGAGAGGAAACGTGAGAGTTTCACGTGTTACGAACCCTTTCAAGATCTCGTGACGTGTTTGAATTTTAAAAGCTACCAATCAGGCAATCAAAATTTCGTGTTGCAGTTAAGTGGTGATGTGTGAAAAAAAGGGTCTAAAGTGATAGAAATAGGAGGATCAATCAATGAGAGAGAGAGAGAGAGAGCAATTCCAAAAAGTCAATGTGAGGCGACTAACAGGAGGAAGCCATCTCGGCATATCGAGTGGTGCGTGCTCCCTTTTAAAGTGATGAAATAAGGAGGCCGAGAGTTTGATGCAGGAGTAACGGAAGGAACTGTGCAGTCCAGGGTGGTTCAGGCTAAAAACGTAGCTGTCGGATTCGGAGACGACGACGAATAGTGTCGCCTCCGTAATCATGACCCTCTATAGCGGAACCAGTGGACGTGAAGCGGTTGCACCGGTGGGGAAACCAAGCCAAAGCAACGGCTGCCGAGCAGGGCTGGCAGCACCACGTAGGAGGCTGGGGACAACACGTGCAACAACAGTGGGAGACATCGAATTGAGTACTGCGTCAGATTCAAACGTCGGAACGGAACAACGAGCATTCAGGAGAGATACATGACTTTACATTATCTTGGGCCCTTCGCGTAAGCGTTGATGAACATTCTCATTAGTGTGTTTAGTGAACTGAACTCTAAATTAATTGATTGCCGTTTAACTTTTCATTATTTAACTTCACAATTTCACTCATCAATTCATTTTGATATTTTAGTTTCTACTAACACATTAATCTTAGTATTGAATAAACCATTTTTCTTTAAAGTTTATTTACGCATTCTTGGCAGTTTTAATTTGAGTTTATTAAGCAAGGGAAAGGGGGTCCCATTGACATCTTGTTGGGTTGTTGTTTTTTTTTATTACTGGGAGGTGGTGCCTACTGTGTGACAGGTAAGCAAGTATACTATACGACACGAGCCGTTTGGGTATTTTTGGCATGAATTATTAAACGTAGCTTTAGAACAGGATTTCTGAAATAATTATTAAGATTTTTCTAATTCCTATCATTCGCTACAATTGGTGCCGTGACAATTGTCACAGTGTTTATATGGTACAAACGTCGAACGATTTGCTATAATTGGTGCCGTGATATAAAGTAGGAACATCTACAGTGTTCGCTATAATTGGTGCCGTGATATAAAGTACGAACATCTCCCGTGTTCGCTACAATACAATATGGTACCATTAGAACTTTCAATGCTAAGATATGGCATGTAATATATCAAACAACTCGTAAGAATGTGCCATGTGTGAATATAACGAGTAAATAATGATAATGGTTATTGGTTTAGTAGCACGTGTCATAAAGGTGCCATAGGATTCCATATGGTAACTATTGGAACCTTCAATGCTAAAAATGGCATTAATATTATATCAAACACCTCGTAACAACGTGTCAACGTTACAACGTGTAATAACGAGAAAATAATGATAGTGGGAATTGGTTTTGTAACACGTGCCCTAATGGTACAATATAGTATTGTTAGAACTTTCAATACTAAGATATGGCGTGTAATATATCAACCAACTCCTTACGAGTTATTAGATCTATTGTTATCCATAGCTTATTTGTATTAAGAGCATAATTCTGTTAGGCTTAATGGTATCTAAAACTCATTACTGTTATACATGTTGCTAATTAATAGTAGTTAACCGCTTGCTTCAATAGTAGATGATAACGTAGAAACACTTTAGTAATTTAATATGAAAAAATAATAGATGCTTACACATAACGCTTCTGCAATTGAGGCTCACTTCGTTTAACATTATGTGGGAATTCTTACAAATTAAAGAACTTTTATTTTTTTAAATGTATGAGGAATAACTTCACTCTCCATTTACCTTCCAGTTCTTCAAGTTTATTCGTTTAAATTCTCTCTATACGTTAGCTTATTTAAATAGTAATTTACAATTTAGTTTTCATATTTATTTATTTACTCTCAAGTGTTTTAATATGTTGGTTTATTCCATATATCCATGTACGATGCTAAAACACGAAAATGTGCTCCCTTTATCCGCTTTGGCGGTAAAATCATTCTTGTATACTTTATTTAAATGAACTAGTTTTGAATCTTACTTTTGTTACGCAATAGCAAGACACCTCCTCTGTGAAATTATAATTTTAATAAAACGAGTCATCATTGGGCCAGCATCTGCATCGGAATGTTGTCCTCTGTGGAGATGTATTTTGAAAAACCCAACATATAAAAAATTAAAATAATAAACAGATCATCATAGTTTAATTTACTGACACATATATTTAAAATTTTTGAGACATACATTTAACATTTTCAACCAACCCTCAAAATTAGTATCACTTAATTGAGATGGCAACATTTTATATCAGAGAGGTTCCAATGTTCCATAGTTGGGTTAATCCACGGCAAGACGGTGATCCATCAGTCTCAATAGAGTTACTCTTAATTTGACACACAAGGTGTCACGCCAACAGAAGGCGTTAGTAAATCGAAAGCGATGTGTTGACATGACGCAAGCGAGCAATTCGAGATTGGGCCAAGCAAACCGAAAGAGCGGCTCGGGACAGGAGAGACGCCTTCCATCACTTGCGTCCAGCCACCGCCACCATATCCTCCAATCAGCTTCCATCGCGAGGATAAATTGAAATTTTGGAAGGTTGATTAAAGAAAACATGTATTAAATATTTGTCTGAAAGCACATGGTATGCACACAAAATTTTAATTTTAGATTTAATTTTAGTGATCCTGCACGTTTCGTGAATTAGATACAAGCTCGAGGAAGGGAGTAAAAGAAGCAGCGGCGGGCCGTCCGTCGAGTTTGCTTTCCGAGGATTATTTCTCCGTAATCGCGCCTCATATGGCTCAACACTTATCCATCCAGAAGTGAAGAAATTGGGACAGGTTATCACCAAATACATAACTCCTTAATCAGTTAAAATAATACGTAAGTACGTAATTAATTTCCAATATACACTTTTAATGCAAAACGCGGAACTTGTTCTAAATTAGCCTCTCGTATTTTCTAACACAAGTTCATTGCTAAGTCATGAATTGCATGCCACAAAAACTGTAATTTATGTTTATGTCTTTAATGGAGTTTAAGACTCGCACCAGGAAAGACCCAAGAAGTTTCCATGACGAATTAAAGAAAGAATATGGGATGCCGTCTAAGCCCGGACTGGTCTGATGACGGCTATCTGCCGAAAGAAACTTCTTGACCTCATCTTCGGTGAAGGGAATAATAAAATTATAATTAAATAAAATGAATAAAACAAGTTTATGTTACTGGAAAATTTGATATTTTTTATTCTCAATACCACTGTGTCGTTGTCATCTTGTATAATAAAAAATATGCTTACACATCTTGTTAAAAAAATTGCACAAGTCATTTGTAATATCCTAGGCCTGCAAATATACGCTATTTTTTTAAAATTATACTCAATTACTAGAATACTTACCTCCACCCCGTCCCCTGCAAATATTCACTGACAGGAAAAGTAAGAAATATCCATTCTTCTCCAAATCCCCCTTTGTTTATTTAAGAGGCATTTGGCAGATTTACTGACAAAGAGGCAATTTCTGATTTCAGAGGATGGAAAACTACTTGAATGATAAATCAAGCATTTAATATTTTTCAGATAAAGATTAAGATTCCAGTCTCCTGTAAGGTGCTAATAACAGAGCAAGACACAGTGAGAAGGCCATATATAATTTTCCACACCACAGAGATACATAAAACCTTGATATCTAGTAGATCCATTAATATTGAAATATACTTTTCAATCTCATGTGTTTGCCTTTTCTAATAAAAAGAACTATGGAAACTTGCATGGTGAAATCATGCTACAGAGATGCCAGGAGCATAAAAATGTAATTAAGCCAATAAAGCTTTCTGTATAATCTATTAAAATTTTTAAAGTTTATTATATATGGATAAATTAAAAAGTAATTAAAATATAACTGTAAAAATAGTTAATTTTTGTATTAGTACTTTTAAAGGAATTAGTGTCCATCACTGAGTATTTATACTGTCTTTAGTAATGAAAATGATCTATCAAAACATTTTTCTTATTTGGATATTTTCTGGAATTACCAAATTATGGATATATGCTGTATATTAATTGCTACATTCTCGGCATCATTTATCAACTTTTTTTCATCTCAATTGGGTTTTTAGCAGTCTCAAAAATTATAAGAAGTTTCTATTAGTAGACTATATGGTCATCAGATATATAGTTTTAAAAATTTCTTTTCTTTGTAATTCAGAAGTTTCATAATCATCATACTAATAATCATAATTTAGCAATCATATATATATATTGAGTATGGACTGTTCAAGATATTCAGTTACCATATTTATCTTCACATAAACGTGTAATAGATACTCGCATGAGTTGTCCTTAAATTAAGTCAGAGCAAGAGGGGATCAAACCTCAATTATGACAACTTAAAATAATCCTATCTGTTTAAGCTTCAATAATATCAGTTTATCATTCGGAATGCATGCAGCAATAAGGTGATTAAGTTGACTAATAAATACAAATTTAACATAGAATGAAGCTTTTTCTCAAAAGAATGAAAAATGAAGCTTTGCACTCTGTTGCTACCCCTCCCTCTCAATATGATAATCAAGCTTTCACGTCTTAGCAGATTTTAAGGATATAATTTTTAGCAAGTTTTCATGACATTTTCGTCTGACTTTATTAATTTTCAGAAATTATTTGCACAATATGCAGTTAAAAATGTATTAAAGCCAGAATTTATTGCAAAGGGTCATAACAAGAAATATACATGCTATTTAAATGCAAAATAAAAACTAATATGGAATGGAATAAATAATGAAAATTATATTCTCAAAGGGAAAAATAATACAAATCTTCTCAAAATATATCATTAATGAAACATTAAAATGTCCAACTAAAATTTTACTTTAATTGCATCAAAATGTTTTTATCAAAAATAAATTGATTCACAATAAATAAAAATGAATATTAGATATTATTAAAAAAATAATTGCAAAAGTAATATTTTTAAAAACAGTAAAATGAATCCATGATGGAGTGTGCCCAGAGACAAATGGAAGACTTAAGTAATGAAAGAAACCTCTCTGAGTGAGCGTGCCCACGCCAATCCGTAAACTCACGATGCAAGCTGATTGGAGGATATGGTGGCGGGGGCTAGACGCAAGTCTTCCATCCCGACCAATAATTGAGCATGACTAGCAGAGTCATCTAATGACGATTATTGCAGAATCTTCGTATTAGTCGAGGCCTTCGAGATTAACAAGGCCTGAGCATGCTGCTCCGTTTCAATGCTAAAATGCGTGCGAGCGCGATTTCCCCAATCTGTCGCCAGATGTCCTCTTTTCTCAATAAAATCTCTCTAAAACCATGTTGAACAACGGAAAAACATCGATGTTTGTGAGGCTTTTTCAAATTCAGTGAGTCTTCAAATAAAACATAGGTTTCATATATTGCTTCCATTGAGCACAGTGTTAACTAATGTAACTTGTTCATTTTGATAGTTTCAAAACTTTTCGAGAAATTGGCGGTGTTTTCCGTGTTAATATCGCCCATGATAAAACGGCCAGGGCCAGTCAGCTGTTATCAATAATATAGACGTCTCTCAAAAAAAAACTAGCATACAGTCTCAATTATATAATAGAGATTTTATCATAATGAATTTACTTGATTTTGACGTCCTTATTTATTGGGTTGAGGAAAGAACAAATGAAGGGGGGGGGTTCTTCCTTCATCTGTGGTGGTTTATTGGGTTGAGGTTGTAGTGGTTATTTTTGGAATAATTATTACGGTTGATCTGACTCCATATCTTTTAATAACATTAAATAAAGAAACTAAAGAACTACTTGTACACTACAATTAATACTGATTAATGGGTAATAATAAGTTAAGACATTAATGAATGCATAATATAGATAGAGATCCGCGACTGTCCGTTTGGTTGATGATTGCAGGAGCGATGTGTGTCCGTCAGCTGTCGAGAGCCCAGTGCCTTTAATGGCGGCTAGCGACACGGCAGAACATGACGTCATGACGAAAAATGGAAGGGAGAGCGCAGTTTTTCAGAAGTTTTTCTATCAGTTTTTCTGCAGAAAAGACTTTCGCACAGGCCTTTTACTATCTGGCAGGCCGTGTTTAAATTTAACAAACTTTTACCACTCTCGGCGCTTCGCGCCTCACGTCGGCCCTGCGGGCCTCATTCAATGAGACTCATTGGTCACTGTTTTCCGTTACTCGAACGCCTTCGGCGTTCTGTCTACGACGTCCCCCTCCGGGGGTAAATAATTGATATATACCCCAACCTATTTGGTTACAGGGGGCAGTTGGTTTCCCCTCGGCCGGTTACAGGAACTTGCCATGAAGTCATGTTCCACCGTATCGCTAGCCGCTTCTGTGCCTTTTTTCCAACCTGAAAGCGAGAGTTCCGATCTGGTGCAATCCCGCAGTTACGGGATTGCGATTGGTGGCGCCATCTCGTGTCGATCATTAGAAATTCGACGGGGCGCCATAGTGCTCCCCTCCCGAGAAATGGCGATACGGGTGCCACAGATATTTTGGGTTGAACCTGACGCGCCGGCCGGAGCGGGTGGTCACTTGAGGGGGAGGGGTCCCGGTGGGTTCGGTTGCAGGTGTTTGCGCTTGTTGTGGCGGTGGGGTCGGGTTGAAGTCGTCTGTTTCTGTCAGGAGAAATGCGGGCTTCAGGCGGTCGACGTGGATAGTTGATCGGCGGCCGTGGATTTCAATGGTGAACTGGTTGTCAGTCCGTCTGATCACTTTAAAGGGGCCGTCGTATGGTGCGGTGAGAGACGGCCTGACAGTGTCATTCCGCACGAACACATGTGTGCAGTGCTCCAGCGCGGAATGAACGAAGCAGGTTGTGCGATTGTGCGTCGATGTCGGGGTGGGACGGAGGGCCTCCAGGGTCTGCCGGAGCATGCGGAGAAACTCTGCCGGGTACCTATTCCGGCTATCTCACGTTCGTAATTGTTGGTACTCTGTGCCATATTAATGGATTGGTTAATTGTGCCAACACGATTTTAGTGAAGTTATAACTTATTTCCGCTGCTTACTCTCTGTTGATGCGTTCACCTTCTACAAATGGCGCTGGCAAGCCGTACTGGGGGGGGGGGGGCCAGGATTTCCTCCTATAGACGTGACCAAATTTTGAATAGCCACCAAGCATTGATTAAGAGCATTATTACGCTACGCAATCTACCGTTCATTGCGCCTTCAATATTTTGTCCGATATCTCTATAAAAGTGTTCCGCCAGCTTTAATATTTCATCCCAGTGCTTATCATCAAGTAAGTGTCGTTCTAGACAATCATCACGGTAAGTGGGATATTCGACCCTCGTTAACCGTTCGTTGATCGCCAAAAGAAGTGGGTCCTCGCATTTTATGTAAAAGCAAGCGCAAGTAGAAACATTCGGCATTGTTTGGATGAACCGTGTACACTCTTCGAATAACGTGTTTTTTAAATATGCCGGGCTCGCCATCTGAAGCTCTACCACGTCTTCTACAATTGAAGACACCTCGCTGCTTGTCGGAATTTTATCATACAATGTAGTTCTCTCAAAATTGTCGATATCACAAACCCGAATATATGCCAGCAAAGTTGTTTGTCTGGGGTTTTCTAATCGATCTGTAACATTTTCAGGGTTAAAATATATTCGTTGTCCTCCTTCAAAGTGAATATCGAGATGAATCACAGGCGGGTGTCTTTCGTGAATAGGGAAGCTCAAAATGTGCCATATTGCCTCTGAAGAGTTTATGTATCGGCCCGAATGAAACCTTGTGTTTCGTCATGTTCATTTTTCAATGCAAATGTAGATTAGTCACTGCCCTTGTGTAGGGTTCCTGGGGATAATATTCATAGGTACATGGTCGAGTAATTTATTATAATTATGTTAGGTAAAAGACTGCGCCAGTGAATTATACTATTCACAAAGTTTATGATAATTTAGGGTTTATCCCACTTACATAAAAGATACCTCCGCTTAAACAGGCCCGGCCTAGAGGAAAGAATAGGCACTTTGACTGACTTAACAATTTAACATATAATGTTTATTCAATATTCAACAAATGTATATAAAACAATATTGTATGGAAGGTAATGCAAATGATAAAGATAATTTAAGATATGAATTTCAACTTGGTCAAGCTCCAATTAAGATTCAAATAAAATAATACAATTTGTAAGTAAGAAATGACTTGTGGCAATTTGACTAATTATACGTTTCAATGAGTGATCACAATTCCAAATAATAACTTAGTATTTAAATTATGTGGCATACAACAGAATGACTATCAATTAAGGGTTCTTTAGACTAAACTTACAAGACAATGATCAGAAGTTCTGTGTATAACAATAGTGATAAATTGGCTATAGTAGTATGTAAATTAGATATTATTGTATTTCTCAATTCTTCGATTATATAATTTATATCTCAAGGAAATTCGGGTTATACTGAATTTAAGATTACACAGTGATAACAATGTTCAACAGGAACTCAAATTGTAAATTGTTCTATTTCTCTCGGAATGTAAAATACAAATATGGCTTTAATAGCTCTGAAATAATAATGAATGTAAACTACTGACTGAGCAATCTGCTATATTGCTACTGAATAAAGATCTGAACGTAAGACTTTAATAAATACAATTAAACAATTAACTGGATAAAATACAGAATTTAGATTAAATTAATCAGGGTTCTTTACGTATAATATGACTGTTCTAAGTTACGTTATGATTGTCCTTCCCACTGTTTGGTAGAATAATTCCTTCCCAAAATATGAATGTAATATATAAAATAGAAAGAATGAAATCATGTGAGGAATTAAAGAATTGGCCATTGAGACATTAAATTGGAAATGGGCTATACCGTGTCTTCTCAATCTGTCCGCTCTTAGATCTCTCTCCTCCTCTCTGCTACAACAGCTTGGCGGGAGGGGGGTCGTCCTCTTCCAACGGAGTGGCTCGCAGGAAGATCGTCTCTGGCTTCTTGTACTGGATCTGGGTACTCCACGGGGCTCGGTACACATTTTTACAACATCCCTCGCAAACCATGAAATTATTGGAATTGATGACGCTGGTTCTCAGCTCGATAGAAACTCTTCAAAAACACCTCGATAACGCGAGCTAACTAACATTTCAATCTGACGGTTACATTTTCATAAACTACAACTCAAACTGGATTAATACTAAAATTTAATACTTCCCATCTGGAATCCTAGGATTACCAGATGGAGGCCGAATCAGTATATAAATTTATGAGTCGTTCGCCGTACACTCGGCTACGGGAATCGTTACATTGCTACTGACTAAACTCTTTCACTTAGCATAACTGACTAACAATTTCGATTTTCGATAGCCAATCAAACTTCGGCATCCACGTGAACATTCCCTGTCTCCTTTCTCTCTTCAAAATCCAAAGTTCAATCCTTACATTCATCTTTCTTGCTTTCTATCTGTTCATCCGGTTTCCGATTCACTTGTCCTACACTGGCCATACTATTTCGAACCTTGAATATGATTCTAACGATCAAAACAAAGCTGTGTAAACTGACTCTTACTTTCTCCTTCTGACAAACCTTAAAACTTGGCACCTTATTAACAACTCCTTACTCCCACGCATAAAAAATATTTAAAACAATTAATAACTTTATTTAATCTTTCTCTACATAAAAACTCTTCTAAACTTTATATAAACTCTTAAATTCTGAATCTAAATAGACAATCCTGAACGCGAATAATAAAATAGCTCATTTGCATAAATAATCTGAATATTCAAATTCTAGCTAATTAATTCTCAAAACCTTACACTTGTTCACGTACGTTCATAATGTATTTAATACAGTGCTGGACATAATAATAGGACCAGTCGAAATACAAAACACAAAATATTTTTTAAATATTTTCTGTTTTTTAACGTATAAATAATTTTATTTGTGAAAGGAAATAAAAAAATAAAAAAAAGTTATGACAAAATTCAGTTTTCTAGAATAATCTCTATAGAAAGCAGTGGACAAAATTATAGGACCACCATGAGAATAATGTATTTTTCCATAAAAATTTGCATGTCTGGTGTTTTATTTTACTGCAGGCTGCTTAATCATTAATAAAAAAAGAGAATCAATGTGATTTGGCTGCAAACGAACAATGGGACGTGATACAAAGTTAACTGACAAACAGCAAGCTCAAATTATTGACTATCATAACTGTGGGAAAAGCGAAAGGGAGATCGCAGCATTAATTAACAGATCAAAGACTGTTGTGCACAATTTTCTACAAAATTCTGAGAAGTATGGAAAAGTTTGCCGTCCTGGAAGACCCAGTAAGGTGTCAGAAAGAGACAAACGTGCTATCCTTCGAATGGCATCAGATACTGGCTCAACATCATCAAGCATCACTTCATCTCTAAATCTCCCTGTTTCACCTAGAACAATACGCCGTATATTCAATGCATCCAAAAACCAAATGATCATGGTTTTGTGATCAAGGACTGACTGTGTTGGACTGGCAAGCATGCAATCCTGATCTCAATCCAATTGAGAATTTATGGGGTGATCTTGTACGAAGTGTATACGCAAATGGAAAACAATTTGAGAATGCAAAAGGCTTAAAATGTGCCATTCAAAAAGCATGGGATGAGATTCCTTGTGAAAGACTGTTAAACTTGAGTCAGACAATGACCAACCGTTTAATTGAAGTATTAAGTTTAAATGGTAAACAAACTAAATATTAATAATTATTTATTGTTTGGAAAAAAATATTTTGTTATTCATTTTCCTTAAAAAAACATTGTGGTCCTATAATTTTGTCCACTGCTTTCTATAGAGATTATTCAAAAAAACTAAATTTTGTTATAACCTTTTTTTATTTTTTTATTTCCTTTCACAAATAAAATTAATTATACATTAAAAAACAGAAAATATTTAAAAAATTAAATAAAAATATTTTGTGTTTTGTATTTCGACTGGTCCTATTATTATGTCAGCACTGTAGATTCAACGCTTTTGCACTTATCAACGTTACTGTGAGTTGAAATGTTTTAGATATCGACGAATAGGGTACGACCCATCTATTGTCCAAAACACTTTCTTGGCCACATGGTCTTATTGTTGCGGGTATTCATCTTCTCTCGTTATCGTTTGCTCTACCAGTGCTCTTAGATATCTTTTAGAACACGGGCCATCCTGCATGCAAGGAGACTTTCTGTTTGATACCCTCCAAGGACCGTGAACCATATGTTTCTTTACGATGTCAGTGGTGGATCTGTGTTACGGTCCGGGAAGTCAGCACTTATCAGCTTATCGACATCTTTGGGACGTAATTTTTCTTCCAGCCACAGGAGGATATGTGCGTGAAGCAAATCACGCTTTTGCCATTAAACGCAAAGCTGAACCAAACACGCTTTTTTGTGATCAGGTCGTTCAGCAACTTCAATTCTAAGTGGAAAACTTTGGCTATTATATCATGTCGATCATACGACGCTTATCCAGCAAAAAGTTCTTAAGTGTTTTCGTTTCTCTTTGGATTTGTTGTGTAATAAAAAGATCGGGGTTTTCGTATTTTCGGACATAACAGAAAGCGTTTTGAGTACGTTGGTGCATATAGCGCGGGCCACCGTTAAAACTTAAGGGAAACATCACTAATTGGCCTAAGTTTTCCGTGTTGTCATCCTGTTGCAGAGCGCTCCGCAAGTGCACATAATCTTCAGTGCGTTACCGTCTCGGTTTGGTGCGTATGTTAATTAAGCGCTCGGCATCGATTTTGGCGTATAAACCGACGATAAACTGGCTAAACAGTCACGAAATCTTTGCAAGTAGACAAAACGATTTCGTCTTATTTGCAGCAGGCGGCATAAAATTGTTGTGATGATATTTTTTTATGTTTCGTCTTGTGGTAGGGTTGACTTGATACAATCCAAAGTTATACTCATCTTCTCCATGGCAAAAAATTAAGGGATATTGTAGGGCGTCGTAAAACCGATATGTCTCATAAATGCGTTGAAGACGAAGTTTCGAGTGCTCAATAATATATCACGTCCCTGACATTCCTGATCAACTCAAACAACTGCAACTTCATTTGTCACAGGATCATTGGGTCGTTAATCTGCACTAATGACAAATTTATAATCCTTATAGACTCAAGGGCAAACCTATTGCCCTTGCGGAATAGACTCTAGTGCAGCTTTTAAACTATGAATATATGGATTCACTTGTTTCAGCATGTTGTGATAGGAGAGCAATCAGATCATTGTTAAGTTTAATGAGATCAGAATTGTGCTAGGTAGATTTACTTTAATGAAAATTAGTTTTTAAGTTTATTATATAATACAGTCGAACCTCTCTATAATGAATAATCCCATATAACGAATTTGTAATATGTCCCCAACCTAGATAAATATGTACACTATATGATCAAAAATATCTGGACACCCCTCACAGATCATCGATTGGCCCAATGTCACATGATAATGACTTGCACATCATTTAAATAGCTTCCCACACCTTCAGACACAACTCTGCTTGGACATTGGCAAGAATGGGTCGTTCGGCAGAGCTCAGTGAGTTCCAACGTGGAACCATCGTTGGATTTCACCTATGCGGCAAGTCCGTGCGTGACATTTCCAGCCTTCTTCAGATACCCAAGTCAACAGTAGGCGATGTCATTATGAAATGGAAGACCCGGGGATCAACAACAGTTCAACAACGAACCGGTAGACCCAAGAAACTAACGGACAGAGACCGTCGAGTGCTTCGTCGTGTCACCCGCAGCAACCGGAAGTCCTCGGCGGAAAAAATTGCCACAGAGTTTCGAAACGCCTCTGCAAATGATGCCAGTACCATGACAATTCGTCGGGAACTGCACACGATGGGATTCCATGGCCGTGCTGCTGCCCACAAGCCCCACATCAGCAGGGTCAACGCCAAGCGACGTCTGGAGTGGTGCAGAGCCCACAGTTAAGTTCGGAAGAGGAGGAGTCATGGTGTGGGGCTCATTTTCAAGGTATGGACTGGGCCAGCTCGTTCCTGTGCAAGGAATCATGAACTCCGGCCGTTATCTGAATGTTTTGAACAACTGTGCACTTCCAACGTTGTGGCAATTTTTCGGAAACGGGCCATTTCTCCACCAAGACGACAATGCTCCGTGCCACAAAGCGAGGCGTGTACAGCAGTGGTTTGCGGACTCAGGGGTCGAAGAAATGGGTTGGCCGGCACAAAGTCCCGACCTCAATCCTATAGAGTCTGTGGGAGGAATTGGAAAGACGCTTGCGGGCCAGATCACATCGGCCAACTTCTGTACCTGAACTGATTCTCGCTCTTCGGGAGGAATGGAGGAATATTCCGGAAAGTACCTACCAACATTTGATGGAAAGTCTTCCCCGAAGGGTGGAAGCTGTGATTCGGGCAAAGGGATGTGCAACGCCCTATTGAATTCCATGAAATCGTGGCTAGAGCGCAAACGTGCATGTATCCGGATATTTGTGATCATATAGTGTATATCTTGAGTATTAACCATATTTCTTTATAACAAATTTTCCGTATAACAAATTTTTTGGGGAGTCGCCAATGATTTCGTTATAAAAAATTCTACTGTATCAAATAAAGTTTATTTGTCGTGGGTCGGAAATTTTTTCTGTAAACCAGCGGTCAATAAACACTTCAATACAATATGTGGCAAAATATTTTTTGGAATCCGCATTACATAGTAAAAGACTATCCACAGCACAGTTGAGATATTACTATCTGCGCTCCAGGTGGCAAAGCGAGAAGATTATTGTTCAAACTTTCGCATCATTGCAACAATAGAGCTGCGAGCTATCAGGCAGGCTATTCATTATCTTTGTAGGCTATGGCTGAGCAGACTCCTAAAGCTTTAAATTAAGATATATTTTTTTTTCGTGAGCCGATTTTGATAAAATAAAGCCCATATGTTGCCCTAAGCTACACTCAAGTACCTGTGAATACTCCATGAAAATTCGTCAAGTAGTTTTGGAGATTAGCGCGTTCAAACACAAACAGACAGACACAATTTTTAAAAATGGTCTTATTGTATTCTGTTACACTTCCTACATCACTTCCTACATCACCCGTAATCATATTTACGCAAATATTTTCAATGTACAGACACGATGGTTCTACAGATTAATTATATGTATAGAAGAAGAAGGAGAAGGTAGATTAGGAGCTTGTTCGCTAACCTCTCTAGTGTACTAGCTAATTTAAATAATTTATCTTTATCCCCAAATATGTTGATTTTTACTGAAAGTTGGATCTATGACCCTTGTGATGGCCCATACATTCCTGGATACAAAACCGCCTCAATCTATCGCTCCAATAAACCAGGTGTCGATATTAGTGTAAAACTTTCTGGTCAATTTTCCTTCTTCCTTATCTCCCAGTATAGGCTAGTATCAGCTGATTATGAGGCCCTTATCCTTTTAATTAACAACAGATTCATTATTTTTTAATTATCTATGGTCCTCCTTCAGGCCTTTTTTCCTCTTATTGTACCTTTATGTCTTCTACCCTACTAGATTTACAAAAATCTGGGAAATTACTCACTCTAATAGGTGACTTCAATATTGATTTCAATAAGCTTAATCACATAATCAACTTTTAGATCCTATAATCTGTTCCGGGCTTTTACCTTCTACCATCTCTCTTTTTCACACTATTCCTCTCAGAAAAATCCATATTCGGCAATAGATTCTTGCTTTACAAATTCTGACTCGATCCTTTTCAGTAATTTTATCGATATGGATATTTCTGATACGTACGATTTTTAATACCCTCACTTTAGATATGTCCCAGAATACTCATGTCCGTTCACGTCTAATTACCCCAAATCAAATTTCAATCCTGTATTCTTTTTTAGCTCTAACAGATTAGAATTATCCTTTATCAGATTTTACTGATTCTAACCTACTTTTTGCTTGATTCTTGTTTTGGATACGATCGCTACTTTCCTAATTACATCTGTTCTTCTATTATTCCCAATGCTACCGTCCATAAGCCCTGGATTTCTGCTAATATCTTAGAACTTATTAAAAAAAAAAAAGCTTTATACCGGAAATACCGTAGGAATCCTACTCCTAACGCTTTCAATAAGTTTAAGCTTTTCTCCAATTCCGTTAAAAATAAAATTATAAATTCCAAACGAATTTATTACAGCTCTTTGTTTTTGCGCCTCCAATCTTGTAAAGAGAAATGGCGTGTTTTGAAGAATTTGTCTGGCGGCTTTAATTTACTCTCTTCTCCTTTTTCTCCTCCTTACTCTGTTTCTTCTTCTTCTTTTCTTCACTTTCTATTACCTCCTTATACAGATTAAAATCTTCCCCTGTTTCTGATCCCCTTGGTTTCCGCTCAGATGTAATAATCGCATTAAAGCCTTTCCTCTTGCCTTAATTTTGAATCATTCTATTAGTACAGGCACATATCCCACGGTTTTAAAATTAGCGCGTGTAGTGCCGTTTTTCAAGAAAGGTGATTCTAGTATTAATTACCGTCCCGTTACTGCATTTCCAATATTTTCTAAACTTTTTGAAAAATTATATTTTACCAGTTTTTCACAATTTATTTATGACCACAATATCTTTCTCCTTGTTAACATGGTTTCTCGCCCGAAAGGAATGTGGAGACGGCAACTCATGAACTAATTGAATATATCTCATCCGAAATGTCTCAGAATAAATATATTGCGTCTCTTTCCATTGATTTTACAAAGGCTCTTGACTCTATACTTATTTATCTACAGTACTTCTTTTTAAATTACGTAATTTTTTACGGTATTCGAGGGTTACCTCTTTTATGGCTCACCAGTTTCCTCTCCAATAGAATGTATCATTTAGCTCATTGTGGAAAGTCGTCATTTAATATTCTCAGGAATCGCGGGGTCCCCCAGGGTTCGATCCTCTCTCTGCTCCTTTTTAATTTATACATTAAGGATCTCCCTTTAATTTTTACTACTATTAAAATTATTTTATATGCTGATGATATTTCCTTAGTTCTATCTAACAGTAATATTTCAGGTTTATTAATCTCTATTAACCAATCTCTCAACGCTCTTACGCCCAAATTCACCAACAGCAGCTTAGCCCGCTCTTTTGCAAGTCAGGCTTAAAAAGTTCAACTTCGTTTTAACCTGTTTGGTATATACCAACATTTCAAAGCGGCAGCTTGGTCATAACCTCCAATGATAAATCTCTTACGCACGTTTTAAACTCTTATTCAAACGTGTCATATTCACCACGCGGTTAAGCACGGTCTTCTAGATACTAACTGGCCTGAACATGGAAAAGATAAAGCATTGCTACGTCGAACTGGTGGTGCTATTACAGAAGTTAGTTCGACGTCACAATCATAGTGCTTCAACAAAACATTATTGACGTTATGTTCAGGCCTGGAGGACATAAGTCGATCTTAGACTGAAGCGCATGCGCAGTTTATCTTCAGCAACTCCGGCCAAAGAAAAACAACATGGAGGACGATATGCAGTCTTCGTACTTTGAAGGCGTTTTGTTTCTAAACAAATTCATTCGTCGCAAACAAATTCATTACTCACAAACAAATTCATTCGTCGATTATATATGCGAAATTTTCCACACAAGAGACCAAAATCTCTTTCTCAAACTGAGAAAAATTACCGCCACATTGTTTAAATATAAATTTGCTTTTCTGTACACGTTGAAAGCACGGTCTATAGATATTTATGGTCATCGAGCTTCGGCCATTTTCCATTGTTTCGTGAAGCTAAGGAAAACAGATCGCGCCAGATGCCGCATAGATCGCACTAATGCCGACCGCAACCTGCGATAGAGACTTTCGTTGAAACTGAATATGAAAGTAAAGTTTCTATCTGCCGATAAGGCGGCGCTGCAGGCGCAGTTGGGCCGATTGTACATGCAGCGCCATTTTTCAATAGAGTTCCCGCCCTACCGGGAGCTAGAAACTTTAGCATCATTTTAACAATGGAGCTCGATGACCATGAATATGTACAGGCCGTGGTTGAAAGTAAATTTATTTTTACCACATTGTTGTTTATCGCCATGGCCATGCTTGGAATGAAATGTAATCGAGATGTCAGCAGGTCATATACGTGTCATTGGTCACGTGAAACTTTGAACCAATGACAGAAGTCAACACAACGACATTTGGCTTACGCTACGGCTTAGCCAAGCTGCCGCCTTGAAATGTTGAAGAATACCAAGCAGGTTCAAACGAAGTTGAAATTTCAAGCCTGACTTGCAAAAGAGCGAGTTAAGCAGCTGTTGGTGACCTATGACCCGTATATGACCTGACATCACGGTCACATTTCATTCCAAGCAGGCCATGGCGACTAAACAATAGCGCGCTTGCTGGTCTCCTTCACGAAAGCTTCGTGCGATAACCGATAGCGCTTTCGAAAATCAACCTCGTCAAGTTGTACAAGGTAGATAATCTTTTCTTCTTAATAGATTCATCGTTTGCGACGAATGAATTTGTTTAGAAACAATACGTCTTCCAAAGTAAGATAAGACGGCATATCTTCCTCCATGTTGTTTTTCTTTGACCAGAGTGGCTGGAGATAAACTGCCATGTGCATCGGACTAAGATCGACTTTAGCCGCCGTAGGGGGCAACTTAAACTCAATGACATTTAAATGCGTGGTGAATACGAGTTATGTTTACACTCGTTTTACAACGTGGTGAATACGGACGTTACTGTTAATATATTGAAAATATATTGATAAGCCCAAGCTGAAGTTTTTTTTACCAGCGCCACAAATACAATATACCTGTATCTCTTGCAATTTATTACGATAATAATATTATTTCTATTACTACGACCTTTACTTACCTTGGACTTACTCTATCTTCGGATTAAACATGGAATACTCATATTGATACCTTAGTAAGTAAGCTCACCAAAAAAAGGTATCATCTCCAGACTCCACTACCTTCCTTCCAATATTCGGTTGTTATTATATCATTCTTGGATTCACTCATCATAATGTTACGGTATAATATTCTGGGGTTCTAGCTCCACGGCTAATCTTTCTAGATTATTTAAATTACAAAAATGGTTTCTTCGTTCTTTACTAAATCTTCCAAAATTTACACTGAGTTAGCAAAACTCATGGGATAGTTACTTAATATCTGGTC
>JAHWFO010045455.1:779149-857372 GCA_023313115.1 Rhysida immarginata | reverse complement strand
GCGGATGAGTGAGTAGTCGATATCAGACCGGAAACACACCCTGTTTTCAGTGTGACCAAATCTGGCATAATTATGCTAGACTAGCATAATTTCCGCCATTTGGCATAATTTTTAGCATAGTGCTCATCTAGCATAATTCTAGCATAATTTTACAACATCTAGCGTGAATCTAACATAATTTTACATTTTATTGTGATAATCTTGATGGCTGGATTGCATGCTTTGATTTGATCAGTGCGATCAGGTTTTAGTTGCACCCAAAGGAAACGCATGCGCACAAACGGTCTCCATCGGGGACGGATTCTTCTAACACGCGCCAAAGAAATTAAAAGTAAACTTTTTGTTTCGATCGGCGCCCACGTTTTTGAAGCATCATTATCTCTGAGCAATGCCAAGTTCAGATAATTATGACAGACGAGTAATCTTCCAACCATCATATATTGTTTTTCAAGCATGTCTTTTTTTTTTTATTTCTGAACATTGAAAAAAAAAATTATCATCGCTTAATGTTAATTCCTTTATGATTGTTACAATAATTTCAAATTTTAAAATATTCTTAATCTTTGTCCAAAATAATTAACAATAATAACAAAAAATTGACGGAGGCTCTGGTGACTGCCAAAGCCGCGGGTTTTTAAGGCGTAGAACTACTACTGTATGTTATTATTGGTTATCGTTTGTGTGTATTTTTTAGCGAAAAAAAGAACAAAATTAAAAAACAGTTACTTTATTCAATTTCATTTCAATTTTGTTCTTCTAAGCCTCTTCAATCATTATACACATAGTCCTGAAGAAAGCCACGGCTGAAACGCGTCGACTCTTATGTCGTAAAATCACTGTTGTTTTAATGACCCATATATTTATATTTTTACAAACAACTAAGACCAACATGTTTGAAAACATATTATTTAATCAAATTTATTGTTTTGTTTTAGGAAATTAACAAAACTTCAAGGTTCATTTCTTAAAATAATTAATCTGTTTAAAATAATAGATATTTTTTTATTTTGAAACATATTTTTAATAGAAAACTAGAAGCGAACCCACCCGTTTGTATAATCGGGAAATAACCCATTGTTAGATTTTTTCTTTGTTGTGACAACGTCCACCGTCGCTGATTTTATATAAATGATGACGTACTGATTTCGCCGGCAGATGACAGGATTTCATGATATCATCTGAAAACGATCGTGTTTCCATGTTTTAAACCTAATGCACAGGCCGCCTTTATATTAAATGCACAGGCCTTTTCTCGTAGGCCATGGTTAGCTCCAATTAGTTCCAATACACGCCGCACACGTATATGCAGCAGCAGCGCCACTCTGTTATTACCATGGCGAGCATAAAATTTACTTAACTTTAACTTGCTATAACGTTTGACTCAGTGGCTCATTTGGTGAAATTTTTGCTTATTATTCAAGACTAAACCTTCCTCTTTCCAACGAAATAATGACCATAGTTGTAGGATATACTGATAGAAAGATATAGACTGAGATATGTACATCACTTTTTGAACGAAAAACCGCGTCTGAATTTTTCCTCGGCTGCACCCCTGATAGACGTAGTCTACGTCAAAATAATAACAAAACAATATGTAAACATTGTAATGTCAAACAAAAATCGAACATTGTAATAATAATGCCAGTATTAGCCATTAAAGCATTTTAAGTGTTTCGAGGAATGATGCTATTCATTGTAATTTATCGTTATTATGGCAGTATCAACTTCAACAAAGCCAACAGCTGATGATGATCAGTTTTCAGTATAGTTAGTGTAAAAATACATTCTGATCCGGAGGGTGTTTTACTATAACTAAAAATAATGTAATATTCCATCTTAATTTCAGCATAATTCTAGCATAACTTTCTTCTTGACATAGCATAATCTAGCATATTTTCAAACTGAATCTAGCATACTACCGTTAGAAAAATCTGGTCACACTGCCTGTTTTTCTCTTGTTGGACGAAGTATAAGGGCGCTGGCAATGAAGAACAGCGTGCACGAAACGCACAAAGCGATGCGGAACAGCCAGTGCGCCCACAGCGTGCATATCGTGAAGATCGTGCGCGATGGAGAATGCGCCTTTTATTTGGAAGCGACAACGACTAGTTGACCGCCGATATCGCTCTTGGGGCTGCTCGTTCTGCTAAGCACATGCGCGCCTGGGCGTCCCGCCTGACTTATGTTTTATGGGCGCCCTTCTGGTGTCATACCATCGGCTCCAGTTCCAGCAATGCCGAATTCGCTCTTGGGACCAATGTTAAGGATGGTTAACGTCTTGCCACATTTGCTGCTTATCTTGAATCAAAGTCGACGGAACGCTAGTTCAAGCGCACACTAACGATGGCTTCAGTGCTCACCGCACCGTTCCACCGCACAGATGAGTATTACATTTATGATCATTATCCGAAATCAGTTGAAAGCCATGTGATGAATCCATGTTTTTAAGTTTGCCGTAGATTTCCACCAGCATGAGGATCCTTATGTTATTTTTGGAGAAGCTTCAAGTCGAATTTTTATGCTAAACTATGTCAGTGACATGTGTAGATTAATTAACTGCCTTCCAAGAAGTGTAATCTTCCGTATCCGCAGAGCAGATGTCTTCGCCGCCTCACCGTATCCCGGAATCAAGCCAAGCCACTGGACAACCTCGATTTAGTTCCGCAAGCAATAATGTACACCACTAGTCTTACGGGTTCGAGTTTTGGGTGGGTCCCTTCCACTTACTAACATTTCCCTAGCATTTGTATTTCTTTCCTTTTTCTCCCCCCCTCCCCGATTTCCCCCCACTCTTAGCTCAAATCTTTGGTAAAATTCAATCCGACACCCGCTGTAAATGAAAAACAATCCGAGCATGTTAGATACAGAACAATTCTCTTTTCGGTTTAAAATAAAAAAAAAGTAATTTCAATTGTTAAAACCTACTTATATCTATTGTTCTAACACACTCAACGGTAAATAATTTCATCTTTATTGGAAATGAAAAATCTCTCTCTCCCATCTTCAAATCTGCAAAATTCGCTGGATAGAAGATTACAAGAGTCATTTCCCGATGTCTCGGCATTGTTCGTCACAAGAAGAAAATTTGCCTTGCGGTCTATGCTGAAGACCTTCAGGAAGGAAACAGGAGGCCTGTTAACTCGGTGTTCCTTGACCGGATTTTTTCGAGTCCCCCACGTGAATTTTCGGAGCCTATTACCATTAATTTTCTCAGCCCACTGGTTTGCTGTAGTAAATGATTTAACATTGAGCGTTCTTACAAATAAATTTCGTTCTTTGTTAATTATCTTAATTTGACGTAATCTCCTAAGTGAAAAACCAATTCTACTAATTTTATCAATTTGTTAATTTATGCTTAGAATCAATTCAAAATAAAGCTTGTATCTTAACTCGTTTTGTTGTATTAAATAAAGGTAATAGGTCCGTTTCAACGGAGGGAAAAAATCCGAAGTTTTGTCTTGGTGTTTATTTTGTCTTTGGGGTGTAAATTTTATTATTTGGGTAATTTATCTACCGGGTTTTCTAATTATTTCTTTCGGGGTTATAATTAACCTTTGGGTTTAAAGGTTTTTGCCTTTAAGGGTTAGGGTTAATTCTAGAGAGTAACTTTGTGTGTGCGTGTATTTTAACTTATCTTTACTGTTAATTGGTCGTGTACGTCACCCTACCCTCCTTGGAAGTCGAGGCTTGCCAGTAGGAGTAGAAACAGGGGCGTAACAGTGTATGTGTGTGTGTTTTGTTGTTTCCCGATTTTATAAAAATAAAGTCCAGGTCAAATTCGAACGCCCCTCGTAAATGATCCTATCAAATCCCCCATGATGATTTTGATAATGTGTGAGTTGTTTAACAGAAGATTAAGCCTGTATTCATAAAATTATTTTCTATGCACGTTTAGTACATTGATTATCCATAATAAAAGAGGAATAATATTCCGAGCTTTCGAGTCAGGCGTCCATTTATTCACTAGTTAAACAATAAGCTGTTTAGATTATGAATAAGACTCCCGAGCATCGGAAATTTACCTTGTGAGCGCACAGAGCCCTGCATGAGTTCAATGAGAGGAATGGACCGAGTTACAAATATTCTGGGACGAAATTTATGTGATGAGTTGAATGTGATCAAATGAAGTGTGATAAATATGGGTTATCAGTTAAATTCTAGCCACTCGTTCGCTGACATTCCAAAGGGGTACTTAACTAAATATAAGTACCTATACTAAGTACTTAACACTACAATAAGGATACTGTTGATCTTAAACACTCTTCTTTCATTTTACACATATAATCGCCTCTAGTTCGTGTCATCTTTTAATTGCATTCTTACTCTACGTGATAATGACCACCGACAGGAGCTCGCATATCAATATTCATATGACGAAAGATTTAGTAATATAGTATATAGAATGGCTTCGAATATATGTACGAGGGCGTAACTTTTTGAAAAGTAATGCCTCCATGGCTGTAACTTTTTTATTTGTTAACCGATTTTCAAAATTCTTTTAGTATCTTATACTCACATTTGTCCTCTATGTAATGCACTATTCACTTTTCGACTTAGTCCCCATCCCTTTCCACGCATTGCGCCATCGCGCCAACACGAGGATTGAATGGCAGCTTTGGACTCTCTTCTGGAGTACGATAACGTCCGCCCGCACACGAGTCTCCACACACCAAAGGCGTCGCAGCGCCTACAGTTAAAGATGAAAGATCGTGCACCTTGCCACTTTCACCGCTTCCCAAAGACGAAAGAGCCCCTTAAGGGACATGAGTTGGTTCTGACCTTCTATTTTCATGCTCGAAGGTTTTGACGACGAGGTATGTGATGTACCAGGTGACCCAAAGGTCTAGCGCAACGCAGTTTACTTAGAAATGATCAGAATAAATCGGGTTCGTTATGAAATCAAAAAATCTATTGTTTATTTTAGTTATGTTTTCAAAATAGTTCTAATAATTACCTTTCAAAATGTGCGAGACTTTTGAAAGATCATGTATCGAAATTATACAATAAACTTGCTTACATGTTCAAGACAACAACGCGATTCACTACTCCACTCGGAATGCTATATTACACCTGATAATATAAATAGAGAATAAAGTTCTTGCTGTAATTTAAATTAAAAGGTAAAAACATAATCAAAAAACAAAATATCAGCACGGCTGGAATAATACAGGAAAAGTCAGCCAGTTGGTCAAACATAATTTTTTAAATTTGAATTTGAAATATTACAATTTTTTTTTCAAACTTGTTTATTTTTTATCAGATTAAAAAATACGGAGGTTGGCTCATTTGATAAAATAGAATTAAGTCAATTTTATTGCATTTATGATTTTTAAAAATAGATAATTCATTGCTATTCGAAATTAATATATCCGAATCAGTTTATTCCAATAACACTCTTTAACTCTTTTTGACGTTTTCCCATTCACCTTGCCCTCATCCGGACGCGTCCGTTTACATAATTTTCAAGGATAAAAGGGATTGGCCGACCTGCTCCTATCTTTCGCTTATGAGTAAGCGTTGCTGAAGAGAACTTCACTCCGACTCAATGACACGTGAGCGCAAGGAAACGGAGCCAACCTTCCTTCGATGAGGAACTCGGGAGAAACGCTTAATGCAAAGCGGTTTCGCACATATAATCGCATTGCAGTTTCTAATCATAAAAAGTGCGTAAAATATGTTGATTATGACTACCAACGAACGTAAAACTATCCCGTGGTTTCTCTTCGGTTGTTTGTGGTACATGGGATTCAGTGCGGGATTCAATGTGGATACCAAGTTTCCTTTGATCTTCTCCGACGGCAGCCAAAGAAATACATATTTCGGCTTCAGTGTAGGGCTGCATGAAAACAGAGGAGGAAGTTGGTGAGTCGATAGTATTTTTTATTCTTTTCCTAGATATTAAATATGATAACAAAACAGCACCTAAAATCTGATTAATTTCGAAGAAAATGATAAGCCCTTTTAAGTAATAAAGATAAATTTAAAATTGATAAATAAATTGATAAATTTAAAATTGATAAATAAATTGATAAATTTAAAATATAAACTTTGCTAGAAAAAAAAAATTAAGACGCTTAATTAAATGAGGAACGAACTTGCTAAATTCACTTTATATTAGCCAAATTAGCAAAATTTTGTTTATAAATTTTAAGAATTTTCCTGAGACGTTTTCCTTTAATCTATTGTGTTTTTGCTTTCTGTTTATTTTGTCATTCTCTTCTTACTCATCATCGTTTAATAATTTTTAGTCTATAGTATATAGCGAAGTTCTTTCAGATCTGAACAAAAGGTTAAATCTTTAAATATTTTAATCACTGTGTTTTTATAATTATTTTTTCCTTCAATGCAGCAAATACTATGGAATTTCTCTGGGCCTCGCTCCATCTCTTTTCAATAACATAATGAACGAAAGTCATTTTAAAACTTTATTTTAAAGTTGAATTAAAATAGGAAAAAATCTTGTAATGGATGTATTAAGATGACCGAAATATTTTAATCATTACCGAACCCTTTCTCCTCAATAAGTCCTTTTGTCATTCATTAATTCATACGAAATAAAGGAATGAAAAGAAGAAGAAATTCCTCTAGATTCAAAATGCTGAATAATTCTTTACTAATAAAATAATTCACACATTTAGAGAAAACAATATTTGGACACCATCCAACAAATTAAAGCTTTCCTCTCCGTAAAGTCTAGTCGGCACAGATTATTATCTATAGACTTCTCAGTTAAATTAAAGGGAATTTATATATATTCCGTGTTTATATATATACGTGTTTACTTTCATGTATTCGCGTTTTCGTTCCCTCAGTTTCTGTTTGAATATCCTTCTTGCCTTAATAAAATTTAATTATCCAATTAATTTAATTCATCATTTCATTTTGAGTTCATTATCTAATTTTATGAGAAGGAAGCAAAAATTCTTTATTTTTGCCTGAACCTTCATGTCGTTATATTGGACCAAAGCTTTTATCTAACATCTGTTTCCAAAGGGTAAATACAGGTACGCGAGTGATATTTATTAATGGGCATTCCGATAGTGCTTTTTTTTTTTTAATAATTGCTTAAATTTTATTTCCGCATCGATTATCTCCATAATTTTTTACCATCATCATTATGGTTGTCGAGTTGACAAATTAAATAAGTGTTGATAAAACATTTGATGAATCAGATGACCTTCACGGAAGATTCCGCAGAAAAAAAAAATATAAACGTGAACGAAAAAACATAAAACCAGGGATGGTCAACTTAGGCCTCGGGGCAACTATCTTATTAATGATCATCACTCTTAAAAATTCTTTTAAAATTTCCATACTCCCCATCCTTAAAAATTTGTAAAAACTTCTCTTTTAATTTCTTTTAAAATTTATATAACCCAACTAGCTGATATATCCGGCGTTGCTCGGGTTCTATTTTGATGAAAGTTTGCAATATCTGAATGGGAATATATAGTAAAAATTAACACAGTAAAAAATTAACAATAAAAATTCATATAGAAAAACTGAAAAATAACTTTTAAAATGTTCCTAATGGATGGCCCTGTAACAGTTCTCCTCGGTTCGTTGTGTATAGCTGAGCGAGTTTACCCCTAGTGCAGGAGAAACAATGTGTGGAGTAATGTGTATGGCTACGAAATTGGGAGGAAATAGAATGAAAATGAAACAATAGTTTGATCTGACGTTTTTTCAGCCCTGGCTATGGCTGTAGTTCTTCTATTTTGTGTGACCTGATCTTTAAAAATTCATTTGTTTATCTAAAAATTCCACAATTCCAAAATTCTCTTCTTGGGTGGCGATGGATGTACGTGATCGTTTGTGCCTGTGTATTCTGCAATTCCAACAATTGATAAAACTGTTAGGAAATAAAGAAATTAAACTGGAGCAAACTCTAAGCATCAGGTAAATGATATTAATTAGAAAAATGGATAGAAAAATTCTGCGACTTGTATTCGAACCTGGAACCTCGACTGTCATGGTCGACGCCTCTACTAATTGGGCTATCGCAGACACCTGAACAGCCATGCTATCACTAAGTGTCTTAAAGACAACCAAGTAGTCTTTACCTAATGTTTGGTGTTTGCTCCAGTTTAATTTCTTTATTTCTTATTGTGTGTTCATCAAACTTTCTGATGGTTTGGATAGGAGAAATTCACGATCTGTGAACCGGGTGCCCACCTCCCATTGGGCTTTCCTTCTTGACAACTTGGTTGTCTTTAAGACACTTAATGACAACATGGCTGTTCAAGTGTCTGTGACAGCCCATTTGATAGAGGCATCGACATGACAGTCGGGGTTCCTGGTTTGAATCCAGGTCGCGGAATTTTTCCATCAATTTATCTAATTGGTAAACTGTTGCAATTCACACTCTGCTCTCGAGGTCTTCAAGCAAAACTGGTGCATTCATCACTTGGTGTGATCTGGCAGTCGCAGTTTCTTCTGTTGACATATTTGCATCGACGGGCACAGGGTCACTCACCACTTGTTTAGTTGAAGCAGTGTGCTGGAAAAATCGATACAGCACCGAGTGAAGGGGCTGTTTTCTCTGCTGCTTTTCCACTGTTACTCAGTAGTGTGCTAACTCTCCATTATTTCCATTTACTGCTCATTTTTAAAGTTTTTCAAGAAAATGTTACATTCTAATAACTATCAATTCTAAGAAAAGCACAAAGGACAGGAATTAAATGTATTGTTAAAATTTCCGATGCCTTCTCACTGATTCTCAGAGGAGGAAGATCCTTCCAGCTGTATGCTGACGACCATTACGCGAAACTTTAAATTATGGTCAGGAAATTAGAAAGCCCGAAGAATATTATATTTTACGAGGTGCATTCAAGTTCTAAGGCCTCCGATTTTTTTTCTAATTAACTACTCACCCGAAATCGATGAAACTGGCGTTACTTCTCGACGTAATCGCCCTGCAGACGTACACATTTTTCACAACGCTGACGCCATGATTCCATGGCAGCGGCGAAGGCTTCTTTAGGAGTCTGTTTTGACCACTGGAAAATCGCTGAGGCAATAGCAGCACGGCTGGTGAATGTGCGGCCACGGAGAGTGTCTTTCATTGTTGGAAAAAGCCAAAAGTCACTAGGAGCCAGATCAGGTGAGTAGGAAGCATGAGGAATCACTTGAAAGTTGTTATCACGAAGAAACTGTTGCGTAACATTAGCTCGATGTGCGGGTGCGTTGTCTTGGTGAAACAGCACACGCGCAGCCCTTCCCGGACGTTTTTGTTGCAGTGCAGGAAGGAATTTGTTCTTCAAAACATTTTCGTAGGATGCACCTGTTACCGTGGTGCCCTTTGGAACGCAATGGGTAAGGATTACGCCCTCGCTGTCCCAGAACATGGACACCATCATTTTTTCAGCACTGGCAGTTACCCGAAATTTTTTTGGTGGCGGTGAATCTGTGTGCTTCCATTGAGCTGACTGGCGCTTTGTTTCTGGATTGAAAAATGGTATCCACGTCTCATCCATTGTCACAACCGACGAAAAGAAAGTCCCATTCATGCTGTCGTTGCTCATCAACATTGCTTGGCAACATGCCACACGGGCAGCCTTGTGGTCGTCCGTCAGCATTCGTGGCACCCACCTGGATGACACTTTTCGCATTTTCAGGTCGTCATGCAGGATTGTGTGCACAGAACCCACACAAATGCCAACTGTGGAGGCGATCTGTTCAACAGTCATTCGGCGATCCCCCAAAACAATTCTCTCCACTTTCTCGATCATGTCGTCAGACCGGCTTGTGCGAGCCCAAGGTTGTTTCGGTTTGTTGTCACACGATGTTCTGCCTTCATTAAACTGTCGCACCCAAGAACGCACTTTCGACACATCCATAACTCCATCACCACATGTCTCCTTCAACTGTCGATGAATTTCAATTGGTTTCACACCACGCAAATTCAGAAAACGAATGATTGCACGCTGTTCAAGTAAGGAAAACGTCGCCATTTTAAGTATCTAAAACAGTTCTCATTCTCGCCGCTGGCGGTAAAATTCCATCTGCCATACGGTGCTGCCATCTCTGGGATGTATTGACAATGAACGCGGCCTCATTTTAAAACAATGCGCATGTTTCTATCTCTTTCCAATCCGGAGAAAAAAAATCGGAGGCCTTAGAACTTGAATGCACCTCGTATAAGAGGGTGTTCCTCGATTTATGCATGTAAGTCGTGTGTTCTCAAAATATTTTTGTTAATGAAATTTACAAAATGATCAGTCTTGAGATTCATTTACATGTCTTAATGAACATGCCTTACATACATAACTATTTGATTGGCTGAATCTGGTATATTTTCTCCAATTTTTGTAATTAATGCCGTATCATTTTTAGAATTCTGTGTTGCTATCACTACTGTTGAAACAAACAGTGCAGTCTATTGTTGCACAAACTTTACCTTGCATTGTCGTCAAGAGATATATATTTTTGGTCCATAATTTGAATTTAAATCCATGAATTATTATCGATAAATATTATTTTTTCGAAATCTCATGTAGACAGTGACCTTCTTCTTGCTTTGAAGATCAAATTTTCAAATTTCATCAAGATTGGAATTAAACTATAGATTTATGTAAGTAAGAAACACACACGGACCTATCTGATCGCTATGCATCTCAAAATGGCTAGACCAATCTTGATGAAATTTTTCATGGTAATTTCGATGGACCCTGGGAAGGTTTTAGGTGGTCATGGTGGAGATATCACGCTACATGGATAGCACACTCTACAATTCGTTACCCCTCTCCCTAAAAGAGGTTAATATGGTTAATTATGTAGTGCCACACCAGTAAATGTGTTATGTTTGTAGTGCCACAACACTAAATGTGTTACGTTTTGTAGTGCCACACCAGTTAATGTGTTAAGTATACAATGCAACACCAGTTAATGTGTTAACAAATTTTCAATCCCCCTTTCCCCCGCTTTAGGGGTTGGTTTTCCTTATTCTTATTTGTTTTAAACCACCCCTGTATTAGAAGAAACAAAACAAAACAAAAAAATTATTCAAATCGGTCAAGCCGTTTTTGAGTTTTAGCGAGACTAACGAACAGCAATTCATTTTTATATATATAGATAATACAACGACTATCTCTGTCTCATAACCTTGCCTTAAGTCAGCGTTTCCCAAACTGGTGTTTGCGAACCCTTGGAAGTTCGCAAAAACTTTCTCTCAATGGCGGATTTATATTATTGTATGCATGTGGTTCGCGCAACTCAGATCTTTGATAAATTAAGGCAGTGGTTCTCAAACTGTTTTCGACTGACAAAGCTCTCTCACAATCAGAACGTAAACAGAGTAAGCTTAAAACTATACGCATATTAACAATGTAACGAAATCTAGATAGATATCCCCCAAAAAAATTCTTGAAAGATTCATCAGCGAATAGGAGGCATAGTCCTAGGAATATACGAGGGTTGTTCGAAAAGTAATGCCTTCATGGCTGTAACTTTTTTATTTGTTAACCGATTTGCAAAATTCTAATTGTACCTGATACATACATTTATCCGGGGAGGAGAGGAATTCCGAGGATTGAATGACATCTTTCGCCTTGTCGTCAGAACGCAACTCACATCCTTTAAGGCGCTCTTTCTTCTTTGGGAAGTGGTGAAAGTGGCAAGGTGCAAAGTCTTTCGTTTTTGAACTGCAGTTTTTCATCTGCAACGCCTTTTGTTTGTGACGTTATCGTGCTGCAGCAATACACACGCATAGACTCTGTCTCCATAGGATTGCTGCCCCCAAGACTTTACTTGTGCACTAACAAATTTTGAATTTTTGAAATTCTGACTTCGGATTCTTAAAGACCATCAAGAACTAGAATAGGAATGTCTGCAAGGCCCACCCTCTTTCTTTATCTTCATCGATAAAATTGGGTTCAAAACTTTAAAAGTTCCACACTTTCAGGGCCTCTATCTCCTAAACGGTTGGATCAATTGAAAAAACACCAAGAATAAAACATTTCTCGAATATTATGTACAACCTGAATATACCATTAAAAATATGGTTCCTATTTAAGATTTCAAAGTTACCCTCCGCCCCTCCCCTCACAAGGGGGGGGGGGGCTAATTTTTTGGCTAATGAATTTTCCCCTCGAAGTTATTCACTTTTGATTTTGGACATTTTTTCGTAGAATGCTTTGTTAACATACTATGTTATAAACATGTTATTTAAATGTAAAAACATGGAATATGAGGGTCGATCGAAAAGTAATGTCTCCATGGCTGTATTTTTTTTTATTTGCTAACCGATTTTCAAAATTCTCTTAGTACTTAATACTCTCATTTGTCTTCTATTTAATGCACTATACACTTTGCGATATATTTCTCCATCTCTTTTCACGCAATGGCGCCACGCGTGACTAGTTGGGTGAACCTGTCGGAGAAGAATTCCGACTTGTTTGAGCTTTTTCACCGACTTTGCACCTTGCGACTTTCATCGCTTCCCAAATATGAAAGAGCACCTCAAGTAACATGAGTTTTGTTCTGACGACGAGGTGAAATTCAATCCTGGTGTTGACAACAACCCTGGGCACGATGAATTCTTCTACGACGGATTCATACGACTAGTGCGTTTCGTCGTTAAGTGTCTGTCTCTGTCTTTCTGTCGAATCGTATATCCGACGATTTGTCGATAACGGTGCCATTTTTTCAAATACTATTTTCGTTTGATTGAGACTTTTCTTGAGCTTAACTGGTTTAAGTGTCATTAAAAATCACGTGACTATTATATTCCCATAAAATATTTCTAAATGGCAACATGGCATTTGATATGTCATTCGATCGGGAATCACGAGAAACGAAAGAAGAAAGCATCCTTTTCGATATTGGAAATGCTATTTTCGTGAAATTCGACTTTATCGAACTTTTTCACAAAGCTTCCATTACTCGTTACAAAAAATAAACCTTCATCCGTGTAGATGAACAATCAAGGAAAACAGCACTTTGGTGCGCTTTTTGCGTGAAAAAACTACCGAAAACTTGATTTTGAGTTTAATTCTCTTCTCTCTCTTCAGTTTAATTTATTTCTCGTCCATTTCTATGTTTATTTTCCCTTTAAACACACAAGTATTTATTATCTCCAAACTAGTATAAAAAATATAACGTCAATAATCACAAAGTTGTTGATAAGTGAATGGATTAATTAGAAATTGTGTTTTCGTCAGCAAACAATCCTTTGGGAAGATACACTAGTCAACACACTTCTTGCATCCAAGACCACAAATAGTGCTCTTAGGAGTGATTGGTAAGTAGAATTCGAATCTGCTTTTAGACTTTTCTATCACATCAAGTTTCCAAGTTATGCACTTAGAATCTGCAATATTAAAATATCCATATTTTGATGCCACAAGACATTTATCAGGCCCCAAACACTGAATAATTTTAAAATGTTCCATTGATAACAAGAAATCTGTACGTGCTAGAACAATTTTTATGGCATATTTGAAAATAACCTATTAAAATACTATAAATAAATGCGTTTTTTATAAAGATACAAAAAGTTGTAAAATGTTGACTAGTGTAATCATGCGATCCGCGATTGTCGGAAGGGTTGCATACGAATGAATCAATCGATTTAACCAGGAAAAAAATACAAGAAGGAATTGTCGTGTGAAATTAATTTCCTGTAAAGGAAAGAAAAACCTCTAACCACAAAAAACCTCCGAGATATGAAACGAATTCGTTCGCTTGTCCCTTTTTGAAATGAGCGCTCGTAGATTTCGGTTTCCCAAAGAGTTGGTTTGGTTTGTTTGGTATTAACGTCCTTTTCAACTGCCATGGTCATTTCAGGACGGCGTTATAGGGGCCGCAAATTTTGCCTCGCAAGGGTTCTTTAACGTGCAGCCGGCAAACGACTACACGGGACCAACGGCTTTACTTCCCTTCCGAAGGAAGTGCGTGATCTCAGGATTTTCCCCCTGAAAAAATCCTCGTCGTCCTCGGCCGGGGTCGAACCCGCGTCCTCGGGCATCAGAGGCGATCACGCAACCCCTGAGCCACCGAGGCCGATGCTTCCCAAAGAGGGATTAGAATCTAATATAATGCACTTAAACTGTACTTCATTTTAATTCCCTGAATCACTTTAAGTGCCTAGTTCCTTAATAGGAAGGGAATAGTGATATTATACTTGCATGGCCAAGTTATTTCAGATTTCAAAATAAAATTCAATAAAGCGATTCCATTTATCGCCCGTCAGTTTTTCTTTATTCAGTTTCCCTTCAGCTCACTCCCCTTCTCCTTCATGGACTTCACCGCCACTGTTTCGTGAGCAAGCTCTGTTAGCACGTCTCTGCTCGTGAGGACGAGCTGACTCGCACGGGCATTTATTCCCAGGACTGATTTGAAAAAAAAAAACAAGAACTAATTACACACATTCACATCGACTTATAGTTAGGGGTCAAATTCCAATTAACCCCCCCCCCTTTTCCTTCTTTTACAAAGTCTTAATAAGGTAATACATGTATCTGCATATAAGTGTACTAAAATCTCTTCAATGTCTTTGATTGCTAGAGTTTACACTAGATCAAGTTCAACAAGAGACTTGTTTAACGGAATTTCTTTAACATTAAACTACACTGTGACCTCAAAAGAGCACTGCGGGGACAACGGTTCCAAACGGACGATGAAGTCAAGGAGTACGTGCGCAAAACAGAAGACAAAGGATTACTACGAACCTGGCATTTTGTGACTAGTCCCACAATGGGATAAGCCTAAACAATTGCAGACCGTACTTTTGAGTTTCGTTAAATAAAGTTTCGCTAAACAATTGTGAAATATCCTTTGCTTCGTCATTTATTGATTGTACCTAATAGGTTGTCTCCGACCCCATGCAAACATGCTACATATCAGCAGTAGAATGTTCTAATCCCTCTAAAGATGGTTTTATAATGAAACGTTTTCCTCGTGATCCAGAAAGACGTTCGATTTGGACTGCGAAGACGAAAAGAGAAAAGTGAAAATTATTCAGAGACTTATGTAAACAGCAACTTATAAAAAATGCTAACTCATATCCAGACAAAAAAGCTGACCAAAAACTGAAAAGAAACAATCTCTGAACTTAAAAAGAAACCTGTGTTCTACTTAAAAGATAATAAATCAAACCGCCTTGTGATTGTTGATAAATCCAACTATTTTGAGTCTGCTCAAAAGATGTTAGATGAAGGTCCCTATGAAAAGTGGTCTAAAAATCCGTTGCAAAACTTACAAAACAAAACAAAAGAATGCATCAAAAATTTTGTTTAATTTTAAAGATGTACACCAGCGGCGTATTGTGCCTATAAACCCTGTGGTCCCACGTCTCTATTGCCTACCCAAAACTCATAAGACAGGAAACAAATGGAGACCCATAGTAGATTGCATAAACTCACCCACACATAGTTTAAGAAAATTTATGTTAGATACGTTCTTATCTGGGTTAAATTTGCCGGGTATTGATTTTAGTGTAAAAAACAGTATTGAGTTATGTAATGCCCTTAAAAACTTGGATATCTCTAGTGAAGATAGGCTGGTGTCGTTTGATATAGAGAGTTTATTCCCCAGCATTCCTTTAATAGAGACTGTGACTTAATTAGAAGATGTTACACGGGAATGATGTCCCGTTAGGTATTGTAAAAGATATCATGTTCGTTATGAAATGTATAGTATTTAATAATGTATTTAGCTTTAACGGACATTACCACAAAATGTTAAATGGTACACCGATGGGTAGTAGCGTTAGCCTCTTTTTGGCAAACCTGTATATTAGAAAACTTGAAAACCTAGCAATCAACACGGTTAGTTACTTTTCATCGGTGTGGCATAGGTACGTCGACAACTTTTTTTGTATTTTCAACCCCCAAAAAATGGACATTAGTGATTTTTTAACCGCACTGAATAAGCTATGCCCACATATTAATTTCACAATGGAGGAAGAAAAAGATATGAGGCTACCGTTTTTGGACCTCTTAATCATACGATCGGATAACAAACTGAACTTCGAGGTTTATAGAAAACCTAACTTCAGAGAAGATTCAAACCACAAATTAGCGGCATTCCACCATCAGGTCAGAAGGGCGCTATTGTTACCATTGACGAATGAATCCAAAAATAAAAGAGTTGGATCTAATTAGATCTTTTGCAAAAACTAACGGCTACAAATAAAAATTGGTGGATAAATTGGCTGAAAAAATTAGTAAAAATCTCAACATCGATAAGGTCACAACGATGGGAAAGAAAAATGCCGATTTTAGGAAAGTGCTAGTCCTTCCCTATAACTATGCATTAAACAAAGGGTTCAGAAAAATATGTAAAGGGTTTGATTAAAAAATTGTTTATAAAAGCGGGAATACTATAAAAAACTCGCTTAGCTTGATAAAAGACAAAATTCCAGTAGAAGAGTGTCCAGGTGTATATAAATTTAAGTGTGTGTCGAGTGACCGCTATTATTTGGGAAGCTCACAGAGAGGGGTAAAAAACCGAATGAAAGAACACAAATCCTGTGTAAAAAATGCAAAGCTAGGGGCGTCTTCTTTTGCAGACCATATAATTAATGATAAACGCGACTTTTCTACTGACTTGTTCAAAGTCATATGCAGATGTAGAGACAGAAAATTGTTATTTTTCTTAGAATCGATTGAAATTGTGAAAAATAAAACAACCAATAATATCCTTAATACTGACGATGGCCCTATGCCAGTGGCAGAATGGTTGCCTTTAGCTAAATTTTTTACTGAATAGTTTGGTGGTATTGAGATTGTTTGAACTTTGGGTTTGTTTCCGGTTTAATTTGTGTCTCTTTTAAGCGACGTGAGTTTGGTCCAGAATATTTGAGTGACTGTTTTAAGCGGAGTCTCTTTTAAGTGGAGTGGCTCTTTTTTGTTTTCGGGGGGTTGTTTTTATTGGTCTTGCTATGAAGGATGATTTGATTGGTTGCGCTAATTTATTTGTTTATTATGGTCAGAAATATTTTGTAATTCGTTGTTGGTTTTAGCTTTTGTATTCTGCTTTATATTTGTATTTTAATTTGATTGGTTCCTGTATCTTATATATTCGTCGTCTCTCTTGTTTGCCCATGCTTTCCAAGGTCTTTGAGCGCACTATACTCAAGAGGTTCAACGAGTACTGCGAGGCAAACAACCTCATTCGTAGTGAGCAAATTGGCTTCAGTGCAGGTCGATCTTGTCAGCTTCAGTTATGGAGGCTCGTTGCTGATTTAAACGGTCCTCTCAACCTCTCTATGTTTGGTGGTCTCGTTTTCCTCGATGTCCAAAAGGCCTTTGACCAAGTCTGGCATGATGGGCTCATTTACAAAATAATTACCTACGGGTTTCCTGACGATCTAATTGCTCTGGTTCGCTCCTTCCTGTCAAAGAGGACTTTTCGTGTTAAGGTTGGGGACTGCTTGTCTGAACCCTGCGATGTTAATGCTGATGTACCCCAAGGCTCTGTCTTGGGGCCAGCCTTATTCAACTTCTTTATCCATGACTTTCCCAAGTTTGCAAAGTGTAACCAAGTCCAATACGCGCTCAACAAAGCAAAGAAAGCGAGGTACAGTTTGATTGCACTTCTCGGGCGAAACAGCGTCTTAGTGTGGATAACAAACTCTTGATATACAAGGTTGTGATTCGTACTATTTTACTTCATGGAATGCCTGCTTGGGCTTCTATTTGCAAATCTAGGTGGAAGGATCTCCAGACCTTCCAAAATATTGGTCTCCGGTCCATTGCCCAACTTGACAGAAGAGTTGCCAACAACCACTCTATCTATGAGGATTTGGGGATGACCCACATAGGCACCTTTGTCCAGACTCTTATGAAGAACATGCTACCCAAGATGCAGAATCATGAAAACACCCTGGTTTCTGGTATCCTGGACCACTCACTCGTTGTTAAGAGTCCCTTCCGATTTCGAAGACCCCGCCATATCTTGGATGTCTGCTTTGATGATGTTAACAAGGCCGTCTTCCCCAACTATTGGATCTTTTAGATCCTGCTGATTTTTGGGGACTCTATTCGTCAATCTACAATCTCACTCTCGTCCCTTCTTGGGACTTATTCTCTGGAGGACTAAAGAGGTTCATCAGGCTTCTCTCCCAGTTCAGTGTACCTCCTCTGGTTTACTCTTTGGGCGAGCGTGCAAAGTGAGCTTGGCTCCTGGACCACTCGCGTCTTTCTTTTCACTACACTGTGCGATTGTCGATTGTAGGGTCTCATACACCAGTGTGAGAGATGGTTCTCTAAGTGGCGCTTACAGCTGAATGTTAACAAGTGTAAAGCCATATTCATCACACGCAAACGCAAAAACCCTCCAAGGCCCCTCATCCTACATAGTAGGAAGCTTGAGTGGGTAAAAAATTATAAGTACCTCGGAGTTGTGACTGATTCCAAGCTCAAATGGAACGACCATGTCCAATATTCACTTAACAAGGCTAAGAAAGCGAAGTTTAGTCTCATCGCTTTTTTGGGCGAAACAGCGCTCTCAGAGTGGACAACAAACTCTTGTTATACAAGGTAGTGATTCGTGCCATTTTACTTCACGATATGCCTGCTTGGGCTTCCATTTGCAAATCGAGATGGAGAGATCTTCAGACCTTCCAAAATGTTACTCTCCGGTCCATTGCTCAACTAGACAGAAGAGTTGCCAACAATCTCTCTATCTATGAAGATCTGGGGATGACCCACATTGGTTCCTATGTTCAAACACTTTTCAGGAACAAGCTGCCCAAGATGAAACATCATGAAAATACCCTGGTTGCTGGTATCCTGGACCACTCACTCACTATCAGGGGTTCCCTCAGGTTTCGAAGACCCCGTCATATCTTGGATGTCAATTTCGAGAACATTAACAAGGCCGAGTTCCCCAACTACTGGATCTGCTAGATCCTAGTTTTTCGGACTCGCTATTCGTCAATCCATAATGCGATTCTCGTCCCTACCATGAAGGGACTCTTTTATGGATGACTTAAAGAGGTTCATCAGGCTTCTTTCCTCTTCAGTGTACCTCATTTGGTTAGTTTTTGGGCGAGCGTGTAAAGTGAGCTAAAGGCTCCTAGACCACTCGTACTACTTTTTCACTACACTGATCGATTGTCGATTGTTGATAATTTGATTTTGATGGTGAACTCCTTTCTCGCCGACAGGTCCTACCAAGCTAAAGTTGGTGAAAATCTGTCCGCGCCCCGTGTGGTAAAGGCCGGTGTCCCTCAAGGTTCTGCCCTCGGGCCCGTGCTATTTAATTATTTTGTGCATGATTTCCGGAACCCCAAAAATTGTAACATATATTTCTATGCTGACGATACTGCCATTATGACATGGGCACACAAGCCGGCTCACGTTATCACTCGTCTACAGCACGCCTTGAAGATGTTCGAAATCTGGTTTAACTGCTGGAAGCTGAACCTTAATGTCGGAAAGTGCAAGGCTATGTATTTCAACAGAAAGTTCAAGCGTCTGCCAGATTCTCTTGTTCTATTCAATAAGAAACTTGACTGGGGAGACAACTACAAATATCTTGGCGTTATCATCGACTCAAGACTCTCGTGGAATCGCCACGTGTCTTACGCTCTGAACAAAGCGAAGAGGGCTAAGTACAGTCTCATAGCTCTCCTGGGGCGCAACAGCACCCTCAGCATCGACAATAAGTTACTTCTGTATAAGTTGATTATTCGAACCGTACTTCTCTATGGCATGCCTGCGTGGGCGACTATCTGTAGAAGCAGATGGAGCGAGCTACAGTCATTCCAGAATGTTACCATGAGGACCATTGCCCAGCTTGACAGAATGACTGTGAAAAACCAATCCATCCACTCAGATTTAAGCATGGTCCACATCGGAAAGTTTATACAGGACCTCCTTTTGATTATGGTGCAGAAGATGAAGATTCATGACAAGACCTAGTAACTGGAATACTGAAGAACTCAATGGATATGAAGTGGCATATGAAGTATCGAAAACCAAGGCACATTCTTGACATCAACTTTGAAGACATAAGCAACGTCTCTTTCCCGGACTACTAGAAGATGAGATAATCTTCTTTCTCCTTTTTTTTAATTTTATTTCGTTTGTATTTTGTTTCTGACAATCGTCAATCTTATTTTCTTTTTTGTATAATTTGGAAGACGCTTGGGTTGGTTAGGCTTCTTGGCTACCTCAGTGTTTTTCATTTGGAATTTATTCTGGTTCGATGAGCTTTGTGAAAGCGCTGCTTTCGTCCCATCTGAAGAAATGTACACTTCACTGTTCGATTGTCGATAATCAGCAAATAAGCTTAATCTCGTTCGTGATGAGCAATTTGGCTTTCGCCCAGGTCCCTCCTGCCAACTTCAGATCTGGAGGCTTGTTGCAGATCTAAACACTCCTCTTAACTGTGCTAAGTATGGTGGTCTTATCCTTTTGGATGTCCGTAAAGCTTTTGATCAGGTTTGTCACAACAGCCTCATATACAAGATGATTACTTGTGATTTTTCGGACGAACTGATTACCTTGATTAGTTCCTTTCTGTCAAACAGGGCATTTCTTGTCAAAATTGGCTGCTCCAGGCCTAATCCTTATGACGTCAATGCTGGTGTTCCCCAGGGTTCTGTCCTGGACCCTGCACTGTTCAACTTTTTCATTCATGACTTCCCAACTTTTACTAATTATAAGCTATATCTGTTCGCTGACGACGCGGCCATTATGACTACTAACCGCAATCCCGCTCACGTCATATCACGTTAACAAAAGACCTTACATCTGTTCGAGAAATGGTTTGCAAAGTGGAGACTCGACCTAAACGTTGACAAGTGCAAGGCGATGTTCATTACGAAGAAACTTCGAAAACCCCCAAGTCGTCTCTTCCTTTCTGGTAAAGAGCTCGAGTGGGTAAAAAATTATAAATATCTCGGTGTGGTGGTAGATGCCAGGCTAAATTGGGGTGACCACGTCTCCTATGCAATAAATAGAGCTAAGAATGCAAAGTTCAGTCTAGTTGCTCTTCTGGGGCGAAACAGCGCCCTTGAAATGGATAGCAAACTTTTGCTTTATAAGATGGTTATACGAGTCATTCTTCTTTATGGTATGCTTGCCTGGGCTACAATATGCAAATCCAGATGGAAGGATCTTCAAACTTTCCAAAACGTTACCCTGAGGACTATCGCCAACAGGAGAGTCGCAACAAATATTTCTATTGCTGAAGATTTCCATATATCTCTAATTGGTAGCTATGTGCAGGAGTCACTGAAGAAGTTGCTTCCGAAGATTAAGGACCATCCCAAATCTCTGGTTGCAGATATTCTGGAGCATCCAGTCACGTTTAGAAGTTTCCTCGGGCATCGCAGGCCTCGACACGTCCTGGACATCAATTTCGACGACATCCAAAAGGCCATCTTTCCCGAATACTGAATCTCATAGCTCCTCGTGCCCCTCGTCAATCAACAATCAACTTATTCGTCCTTATAGGAAAGGACCCCATCTTATCCTCTGGATGACTTAACTAGGTTTCATCTGGCTTCTTGCCTAGTTTAGTGTGCTTCCCGTGGTTACCTTCTGGACGAGTATGGCAGTGAAAGCGTTGCTTTCGAACCACTCGTTTCGTTTTCCCTGCACTGTTCGATTGTCGATTGTTGATAATCACTCACTGATGAAGGAAATTTGGTTTCCGAAATGTACATCTGAGTCAATAAAAATTCTCATGTGGATTAGTGTTTTCAGTATTCCTTTTATTAGTATACTGGTGTCCACAATTTTCGGCTTTTATTGTTTTATATCAATGTGAATGCACTATACTATCGTGAAAATACACGAGGAAGTAAGCGATAAGTTGGCAAAGCTTTGAAAGCACGCTCAGCAATATAATGGCGAATACACGAATTAAATCATTAGATGGTTTTCATAAAATAACCAGTAGTAGAAAATAAACGTTAAGTTGTAGTGTCCTGCGATGGGTAAAACATCGAAAACCGATTCCCGGAATCGATTAATGCATATAATCGATATATTTTCTCAAAGAATCGAAAAGAATGGATTCCTTTTTGTTTCTCCAAAAACAATAATACAGCAATGTCAGCTTTACCTAAAAGCCAAATACTAAAATACCAATAGAAATACATAAACTGAACAAATAAATATTTATTTCTAATTGATCAAATCATCAAATGGTACAGAGTTTAGAATAAGCAACTTTTCCTAAATTTTCGGGGTATAAACATGATCTACGTTTGTTTAACACAAACCCAGCTTTAAAAAATAACCGTTCAGCTGGCACTGACGTTGCTGGAGAAGTCAGATACTACAATGCCAACTAAACGAGTAATGGACTTTGCTCTCGCGTTTCCTTCCAGTACTGTAAAGGATTGACATCCATTGCCAAAACAGATGATTTCAAATAGAGTTGGAAATCTGTAACTAAACCTAAGCTGAGAGTCATACTGCCATTATTTGCATTTTCACTAATTCATTGTGGCCCCATAAATCAAACTCATCATCATCAACATTAAAATTTGTATCAATTTCATTATCTGCAGCAGTTGGACCATTTTGAAACGAGCGTATTTCTTTTAATTGTGAATTGATTGCATTAGTGGCATGGCTAGAGCATTCATTGCTTTTAAAATCAATGTTTTTGTATCTAGGATCTAGAATTGTACTGACGCTATGGGTTAATTTACTTTCAAAAATCTTAAACGTCTGTCCAAAGCTTGATAACAGATTTTGTTTAAAAAAATTAAACAGGCGGTGGCCTTACAGTATAACAGAGGGACTTCAGGAGTTCCAACTAGTTTCGCCATTTATTCCCGGCTTTGATATCCTTGACAACTAAGGATATCAAAGTAAGGATATATCAAAGGATATATATAAAGGATATCAAACCAAGGATATCCTTTTCGTTCCGGCTTTGATATCCTTCTTCCTATTAACTAACCGGTTTAGTTAATAGGAACAGTATTATGATCCATCCTTCCACTGATTTGTTTAAAAAGTTTACTTTCAGGAGTAAAAGGTGTTAGCTTTCGGATTGCCCTTTCTAAGCCTCGTATTAAAGGAATGACCTTGCTAACAGAAGTACAGAGAGCTTGCGAGCCAATCACCGTCACGTCAGCCAATCAAATCATCCGGCTTGCATCGCGGCTATCCGCATGTCCTCGGGTTTTTTGAGAATCGATTCTCTACACAATGTACAATAATCGATTCTTTTTCGATGTTTCACAGGACACTATTAAGTTGGCTGTAGATTTAACAAAATTATAATATAAAAAGTATAAATCTATTATGGTATTTCATAGGAAATAACTACCAATCTTTTGAAATAAAATATCTTCTGGGTTTATGCTTAAAAAAATAACATATCGGCAAACAAAGTTATATTCTTATCCATCGCGTGAAAGAATAATATATGTTACATATTTAACAATACCATAGCTGATATATGAAAAAGAATATATTTATTCGATATACTGTATGCTGTTTTACTGTAGGGTATATCGTAAGGGCTTTCGTTATCTATAAAATATGAGCATAATATATGGCGGCATGAGCAATTTCGGTATATATTAGAGAATTTAAAAAGTAAAAATATCAGTGTTCGAAATACAGAACAAAAAATAAATAAACTAAATAGTTATTCATGAAAATAGGAAAGAAAATTCCACACCTGGATTCGAACCAGGAAACTTCAGCTCTTCGAAGGTTCCCGGTTCGAATTTTGTCTGTGGAGTTTTCGTTCCTATTTTCATCAATAATTTAAACATCTGAGGTGTGTCATAGAATAAACCCTCATCGAACATTCTTGAGATAATCTTAAATATTTATTGGCTGTGTTTATAATAAGTGGGTTAAATATTTCATCTGCAAAGTCTATCTTACTGATATAAAAAGCAGCGAGTAATCTTTTCAGTTAAAAATACTGTAATTCGCCCACTGTAAAACGCACGTTGCACTCGGGACGGCCAAGTCCATTTTAAACTTCTACGATGTTCGTTCAAACTACTAGACTTTATAACCGATCAACTTCGCTTACCTCAACTCCTGCCAAGTAAGTGAAAACGCTTTTGGAATGAACTGAATCGGTCATTTCAAAAACCTCATAAGTCACTCAATTACAATTTTTCAGGAATCAATAAAAACTGTTTCATGCACAAACAAATGAGTTTTAAAGAACTTTTTTATGCTTAATTTAGTATTTGAGTGGTAAAAAATTTAAATAGTGAATAACCTTCACAGTTTATTAATAAAAATAATGAAAAAAACCTGAAAAACTGTTCTTGACTTATGCTGTTTTAGCAAGAAATAAGGTTAGTGATATATAATTTAATCAAAACAATCATAGCAATCACATTTTTTATCGCTTACTATTGAAAATTACACTTAAAAATAACCTTATTAACATTTTACATGTATTAATTTGTCATTTTTCAATATCTTTAAGGTACATAGTCATATTCTCCATCACTCTCATCTGGATTATCTTCAACATCATGTTTTGGAATTTAAGAAATGTTGGCCAGCTAAAAATGTTGTTATAAAATGGCATATGCTCTACCAGAATGCTATCCTGAACTTGCTTTAAATCGTCTAATTTTTTTTTTATTGATGGGCACTTTTAAATCATAAGCTTTGGCTGATGGAAGCGAAACAGAAGTTGTAAGTTTTTTTATTAATAAGAATGAATGTTTAATCAATCCATCAATATATTCCTCGGCTATGATAGTACCTTTTCTATCTGAATCATACTGAAAACTCATGTATTTCGAAGGTGCGAATAATTTTTTCTGTTCTTTTGGGACTTTTTTTCCCATAAGATTCAGTTGACAAACATGTTTTTTTGTACAAATTTGGCCACCATTTCTTAAATTCCTAAACATCTTCAGTTTTTAGCTCTATGACTGTAAATGTTGAGCTGGAGTTCGAAACCAAATCAATATATTCTCCTGGACGTAAATACGATCATGCTTTCGAACATTTTTTTTATGACTCCAAAATCACGGTCATTTGGTAAAAACGAATGACCACGTATGGGAAAATACTGATAAACTTTTTCAAATCTTTTAGAGTCAGTCAAAGCCAACATAAATCTCAACAATGTATTATTTTTATTTTGACCGGGGCAGCCGTCGGAAAATAGATATAAATACTTAATATGTGGTCCAATATTATTTTTTATAAAATGCATCAACATTGAACAAACCTCATTGGCTCCTTTGTTAGCAATGCCTTCGTGATACATGTAAAATGTCGATTTGCCTGTTTTTAAATCCTTAATACCAAAACAGTGAACCCGGATTGCCGTAAATAAAAAGTGTTTTGTTGATCTATTGTAGGTAGATTTTGCAAGCAACAGAATCAGTTTACAAAGTGGAAAACTTCGGGGGGGGGGGGGCTGCAGCCCCCCCGGCCCCCCCCCCCTCCCCCCCTCCCCCCCTGGGTACCGCCATGGAACAAAGCAAATTTAAAACGTCAAACTCAGTCATAAAAATACTCCCGCCATCTAGTATTGCATGCAAAAACCTCTTAAGTCACTGACTAATGTTGTTTATGCAATGAACGTGTTTCACACGGTATTATTTGAAGAGGAAGGAATGTATTGACTTACGTGCTTTTTACCCAGAATACGCAGTTCCCTTTAAGGAACTATTTTCAGCAAAAAAAGCATGTTGGAAAAAAATGTGACTTAAGAGGTTTTTGAAATGACCGATTCAACTGTACAAGACAGTGATTCGGACCATCCTCCTCTATGGTATGCCTGCGTGGGCGACTATATGTAGAAGCAGATAGAGTGAACTCCAGTCGTTCCAGAATGTTACCCTGAGGACCATGCGCAGCTTGGAAGAAGGACCGTAAAAAATCTTTACATATACTCGGATCTGAACATGACTCATATTGGAAAGTATGTCCAAGATCTCCTGATGAACATGGTGCAGACGATAAAGAGCCATGACAATGACCTGGTAGCTGAAATACTGAATAACCGGATAGAAATGAAGCGGCATACAAAGTATAGAAAACCGAGGCATATTTTTGATGTCAACTTCGAAGACATTGGCAACGTTTCCTTCCCGGATTATTGGAAGATGTGATACCACCCTCACCCTCCCTCGACAGTCGTCAATCTTATTTTTTGTTTTTTTTCATAATGTGGAAGACCTCTCTGGGTTAGTCAGGCTTCTTGGCTATTTCAGTGTATTTCATATGGAATTTATTCCGGAAGGGTGAGAAACGTGTAAGCACTGCTTACGTCCCACCTGAACAAATGTACACTTCACTGTTCGATTGTCGATTGTCGGTTGTTACTCAAGGGGCACCAGTCAAGAGATCGCCCCAAGATTAAAGGACAAGACCCTCCAAATTGCGTCAGATGTGTGGACAGCACACTTCAAGCTAAACGAAATGTCCAAAATACCCCAGGAAAAAGGCCTCAACATTAACGACCTACCAGGTATGTATAAGCAATTAGGACGTATCTTTCATCTGTTTTCTAATCTAGGCAACAATTGAGTGGGCTCCTTACGACCAACTAATTTATACTATGGCTGCACAACGTTATACTGTAATCAACAAAGGTGAACTTCGGTGCGTGACATGGAACGCTAGGGGGATTCCCCGAAAGCGTATCGAGTTTCACAACTTTCTGATAAAGCAAGAAATCGACGTTACTTTCCTGTGTGAAACGCACCTCAAACCAGGTCAAGACTTCAAGCTACCGGGCCATTGTGTGTACCGTAACGATCATATGGCTTCAAACGCTGCAAGATGTGCTTTTGGGGGCGCTGCGATCATCATTAAGAATTAGTCTCACGTGCGCAGTGATAGTTGTTTATGGTTAAGGTTTATTACTATGTCCATCACTTAAAGAAGTGTGAGAAGAGGGGGACAAGACAGCAAACGGGATTGTGGTTCATTAGACTTTAATGATCCTACTGAGTTTCCAAAGATTACATATATTTCATTAACACAACATTGATAATCGCTGATTTCCATGAGATAAATAAAGTCCAAATAAAAGATATAGTATAACTTATGATCTACTACTTGACTGTGATATAAAGTTCGCTTACATGCTATTTGTTTCCTGAATAGCCAGGAACGAAGCGGCCGCGTATCACGTGATAACGTAGACCCCCGTTACCTGCTATATTATCCGGGAAAGACTGCTCTACTGTGCGTCCCTCGTCGGTTACGAAGCGGATTTCTTTTACTGGAACGATGGCCCTTTTTGTGGTATAGAACGTGCGGCTCTCATAGCGGCGGCGTCCGTACTGGAAGTCGTTAACGCTCGCTGACGGCTGACCTTCTCGTCGTCGTCCTCATCCTCTTCGCAAATGGCCCTAGATAGGAGGTGCAGGAAGCCCTGTCGTCGTGGCTTTTATCTCCGTTCGGGAACCAAGCGTCCTCTTCGTTTCGGCTGGCCTCTCTACGTTCGGCCTTTTCCGCTGGACCTTATTCACCTGTTGTCCCAGCTCGTGTCGTCGTGGAGGCACGCTGGTCTTGCTTAAGCGTCCCCGTCGTCTCGACGGCTGACGGCCGTTGCTCCTCTCTTCTCCATTAACCACGCGGATCCGCTCCTTTTCTCCTTCTTTGCATTCAATTCTCCGTCTTTAATATTCTTTCTTCCTTCATGGCCTTTTCTGCTACGGTACGTACTTTCTTCCACCTCCATTCGCCACCATTTTCCTTCTCTCCCTCTTTCTTCCTCTTTTCCCGTGAAGCCACGTGTTTTTCTCGTCGCTCAGTCTTGTCCCTCATTCGTCTATTTTCGGATTCCTTTGCCAATGAGCGATCGGCGCTCCCACATCTCGACTTGGTTGCGGGCGGATGGTGATCGCTAGTTTCATCCGTGGCCATCGCCTCTAAATTTGCTGACTATTAGTCTCCAAATCTTATGCAGGTATGGAATTGGCCTCCATCATTATCAGTGACGTCTCCCTTGGTGAAGTGAAGTTCGTGGCGCTCTACAATTCACCTAAACATTCTCTTGAAGTTAGCGAGCTTGATGAACTTTTCAGTGGTGACACTCCAGTTGTCCTGGCTGGTGACCTAAATGCCAAACACCAGAGCTGGAACTCCAGAACCCAGAACTACAACGCCATGATTCTCCATAGGTATATACAAGGTAAAGATGACATCATCGCTGCTGAACCTGTGGAGGACATCTACTATTGTGACTATTCCCCTACTAGTGATGTTCTTGACATTTCACTAATAAAGGGTTTCTTCAAGCCATACAACATCATCACGATGGATGATTTTTCTTCTGATCACAAGCCTGTGGCGCTGAAATTCGACAATGTAGTATGGAAGTATTCCTTGGTGGTCAAAATCAGTCGAAATTAGTTCAATCGTAGATGTTCTAATGATACTATTATGGTACCATTGGAAACTTTCAATGATAAAATATGGCAAGTAATATATCAAACTTCTTGCGATGACATGTCATGAATGAATATAACGAACAATTAATGATAGTAAAAATTAGTTAGAACGTGTCATAATTGTACATAATGGTACCGATGAAAATTCCAATGCTAAGATATGGCATTTAATATTTCAAACAACTTGTATTGACCTGTGTCGAACAAATATAACGAAAATTAATGATAGTTGAAATTGTTTCAATGGTACGCGTTATAATTTTACATAATGGTACCATGGATAACTGCCGACCAGGTGGCCGAGAGGGCTAGGGCGTAGGCTTTCTAGTTCTCGAGTCCGCCTGGCCGCGGGTTCGAATCCCGCCGTGGGCATGGATGTTTGTGTTTGTCCCGGGCTGCGTACTGTTATAACTTGTGTAAAAGGCGCAAAATGACCTTTGTAGTCGACGCCAAAATTTCTAGAACACCCCCCCCCATTGATAACTTTCGCAGGTAAGATATGACATGTGATAGTTTGTGATAGTCTAAAGGTAGTACTTGTCTGAATTGATTCAAAGGTACGTGATTTAGTGGTACTATTATGGTCCATTCTATGCGAAACTTTCAATGCTAAGATATGGCATGTTATATATCAAACAGCTTAGAATGACGTGTCATGAAGCAAAATTGATGCTAGTCAAAATTGGTTGAATAGTGCGTGTTTTAGTGGTACCATTATTGGAAACTTTCAGTGCTGAGATATCGCATGCAATATAATAAATTACTTGGAATGACGCATGGATGAATATAACGTACAATTAATGATAGTCGAAATTGGTTCACTTGCAAGCGTTTTAATGTTAACATTGTGGAGCTATTAGAAACTTTCAGTGCTCAGATATGCAGTGAGACTTGTCATGGATAAATATAACGAGAAATTAATGACAGCCAAAATTTGTTCAGTTATACTTACTTTAATGATACCATTATGATACTACGGAGGGTTGTTTCAGATAAAATGAGACGACTTTAAACGCCGCGTATGACCTTGACGGAATGTGATTTGCATGACTCGTCCACTATTCATGGGGATTAGCTTTGTATACACTTGTTGCTGTTATTTGGGACATTTCGTGCTGAAACATGGCTTCCAAAATCACAGCTTTTTAGGAAGGGTATATGTTTGGCCTTTCCGACGTTAACTTCAGTCTTTCGTGCATTGTGGAATTATGCAAACGAAATGGTATTGTGGTATCCAAAGCTACTGTGGGTCGAATAATCAAAAGGAACAAATTGCGACCATCTAATGAACGTGGGCGAGCAGAGAAGCAGACCAGAAACAAGCCCCAGCCAACACGCCCAACTCAGGTGTTGCGAGAAATCCGGTCTGAAGTGCTGAAAGAAAATTCCCCCACACAGAGAAGTCTAGCCCAAAGGAAAGGTATTTCACAGGCAACAGTCTCCAGAATAATTCATGACAATCTTGGGCTGGAGCGACGTCATAAAGCGCGCGGTCACAGACTGTCGGCCAGGCACGTGCAGGAACGATTCACCAACGCCAGAAAACTGTATGAAAACCATCTTGCAGGTGACCGATGGAAGTGGGTTGTCTCCTTGGATGAAGCTTGGGTGTACCTCGATGACACCAGGGCAATTTACTATCGCGAAAGAGGGGGCAAGGCCAGGTCCGATTTTGTCCGAAGGTGCAAGGAAAAGTTTTCAAAGGGCTTCATGGTGGTTGCCGGATATTGCTCACGTGGACTGCTCACGATTCGTCGAGTTCCTGGAAACTGTAAAATTAGTGCAGCATACTTCCAGCGTAATGTAATGGATCACATATATCGGCAGGATATCCCACGTCTGTACCCTGGTGAGCAATCAAAAGTTTGGATCCACATGGACAAGGCATCTGTGGCTTACTACAGGAAGATGGAATAGGAGACGGGCATACGAGTTATTCCCTTCTCTCATGTGCCTGTAAAATCTCCTGACGCATCACCGATGGATTTCTGTGGTTTTGGTCTCCTGAAACGACGGCTCGGAAGTCGCCGACCAAGAACCGTTGATGGGCTGTGGAAAGCGTGTCAGCAGGTGTGGAACGAACTTCCCATGGAGTCCCTCAAACTCAGCCTCCTTCAGTGGAAATTACGGTGCCGGGCGATAGTCCAACAACGTGGCTCTCACATCGAACACAACCGATGGTGGCGCTATGGTATTATACCATCGTAACAGAACTGCAAAGTCGTCTCATTTTATCTGAATCAACCCTCCGTATTTGAAACTTACGCCTTATATTACCGTGGTCAACATTTTTGATACTGGGGAAAATATAGGTGTTCTAGACTAATTTGAGTGTGCTGATTCCAAATCTGAACTTTGAATTTCTTTATCACGTCAGGGTCTCGAGTTATAGAAATGTTTAAATTTCTATTCAATCCAATGTTTAAATTTGACATTGAGACTGTTTTACGCAATTGAAACTTAAGCAATATTATTTTACTTAAACATTTAAAATGGTGTTAAACATAGCTTAGGTTTCATAAAAATATTTCCATGCAGTAGATGAAGATAAAGCATTTATTCAAAAATGTTTTAAAGATTTGCTCTGGCGCTTGTGCGTAGCTTTAGTTTCCCTGCTCAGAAACCAGCAAAAGTCACCCATCATATTTAGATCGCAACGGCCTCGGTATCTTGCCTCCATTAAATTAATTTCGTTGTGAAATCTTTCACCATGTTCGTCGCTAACAGGCCATAAGTCCAGCAGGAAGTAAGAGCAATAACTTTACATACTGACGTGATACAGAAATTTGGAGTTCAGATTTGGAATCAGCACACACACAAATTAGTCTAGAACACCTACATTTGTCAAAGTAGCTGACAAAAAGTATTTTTTGTTTACCAGTGTTATCAGTGGTTAATTTCTGTTTGGAAAATTGTTGTCAATAGCTTGTAGCTAATCTCTCATTTTAACAGTACATGCTTACGTAGAAACGCTTTAGCAATAGTTTATGAATAAACAATAGACTCTTACACAGAACGCTTCAACAACTGACGCTCGTTTCATTAAATAGGAAATCTTACAAATTAAAGGAACATATAATTTTCTTATATGTTCGAATATATATTAAAGGAACATATAATTTTCTTATAGAGAATTACTACTCTCCCCATTTAACTTTTCAAGTACTTTTATTCATTTTGAACTATATATTTCCGTTAGATGTACACCTTATTTTAGCAACCAGAGTCTTCCTTAGTCACTTCATTTAAACGCTAACAACGAAAGGCTTCTTTAGAAAACAAATGTTTTCCTTTTTATCCTCGAATGCCTTGAAATCCTATCGGTCCTGGGCATAATTTCGGTTGCCTTATTTGTTTCGTTTTATGAATTTGAATATTCGTGTAATGTTTGTGAAAAATTTAGGTTTGAGAATGACTTGAAGCACTCACCTAACAGTAGCGTGATATCTTTGCTCCATCATTTTCATTCTAATGCGAATGATTTCATACTGTGTTGTGATTGTAGAACAAATTTAAAACTATTCAACCCGGTGCAGATGTGTGCATAAGAGACGGGGCGTGGTATCTTCTGCATCAACCAATAACCCACATTTGTAGATTAGTTGCTAACATTTCAACCGTTTGGCCACAAGAGACACGCAAAACCAACAAAAGGCGTGCAATGATGGATAAAGAAGGTTTAGATGAAACTACAATAGACATTTGAACTACAACTATAATATTAAAAAATATGAGAGACCGGCAGAATTTGATAACATATGCGTTCCATTTGCGTTCCATCTCCAAGTTGAATAAAGGACGTGATTAGAAGACGTAATAACGGAGATTCATACTCAGACTATTCACATTCGACACCGTTTCTGTCACGTGTTTTAAGAGCAGTGGAAGCTAAAACAACGTTACGGACATAGGTTTGGTTTGGTTTGTTTGGTATTAACGTCCTTTTCAACTGCTATGGTCATTTCAGGATGGCTTTATAGGGGCCGCAAATTTTGCCTCGCAAGGGTTCTTTAACGTGCAGCCGGCAAACGACTACACGGGACCAACGGCTTTACTTCCCTTCCGAAGGAAGTGCATGATCTCAGGATTTCCCCCTGAAAAATCCTCGTCGTCCTCGGCCGGGAGCGAACCCGCGTACTCGGGCATCAGAGGCGATCACGCAACACACTGAGCCACCGAGGCCGATCGGACATAGGTACTGAGACAGTAAACAAAGCTAACCAGTAAACAATTTATTTATTTCAAAGCTAATCAGTTAATGATAAATTTTCAATTGAAATTTTAATAGTACATGAATGATAATAAAATAAAATAAAATAAAATAAAATAAAATAAAATAAGTGTTCCGCTTTTGAGGAAAAATTAAATATAAATCTCTTAGGAGAGAGAACACACTTGATAATTGAAAAAGTGTAAAATTATTTTACAGATGAATGTCAGCTGATGGCCAATTCAAGCACACAGATAAGAAGTCTACGGCAAGGCAACTGACGCTAATTGCAAGGGAAGGGTCCTTCTAACGTATCTTGACGTCGTTCCAAGTCCTCAGTGAGAAACAGCTATCATAAGCAAATAAAATTCCAACATTAATAATCCGAACAAACATGCAATTAGAACTAGTAAAGACAATAATTCTAGTCTACAATAAACAATTATGGTAAAAATTCGCTTTATCTTAGAAGAACACCAAATTCGACGTTTCCAAACCAGATATGCAATAACTCTTATGTGGGTTTTTGCAATATATACAGGGTGTTTCTAAAGGTATAATCCAAACTTCACACACAGGTAGGAAGCAATAAGGTGAACAGATTCTGTTAATACATGAGGGGTTGGAACTCAAGCATTGTCAAGATAATGGGGGAACAAATGACAAGTGATAAAGCATGTAAACGATGGCACAACACAAACAGGTTGCAGTCTTTGGTAAGGAACACGTGCTTTTGGAGGATGTGCCCTTGGCTATTCGCATGCAAATGTGATTCCAACATGATGGAGCGCCCGCTCATTTAGCCGTGATCTGCGCAATTAACTTCATGCAATCACTGGATAGGAAGAGTTGGACCAGTGGCATGGCCTCCTAGGTCACCAGATCTCAATCCGTTGGATTTATTTTTTGGGGGCCACATGAAGATCTAGCAGCTCGGATTGTAGTTGTTACAGACGACATCAGAGAAATGGCCGCATACGGGAGTCCATGTTGCGCCGATACCATGCATGTGATCGGCTCCCATTTTGAGCATCTTTTGTAAAGCTTCAGTGGATTCGAAGTTCCATAATAAACGTGTGCACAGTGCATATTTACTCATGTGGTTTCATGTGCACTCTGATTACTGCTCCCCCTCTAATGTTACCTTGACAATGGTTGAGTTCCGAACCCTCATGTATTAACAGAATCTGTTCACCTTCCTGCCTCTATCTGTGTATGAAATTTGGATTTTACCTTTTGAAACACCCTGTATAACCTGGAATACTATTGCGCAGACACCAAAATCTATAGCCCCCTCAATAAGCAATCCGGTGGGCTTATATCCAAAAATATAATTCCTAATGATGCATAATAGAGATTCAAAGTCTTAGCTCCTTTCTTTAAACAACGTCAAATAGCTTGGCAAAAATACAGCTAATTGTAAGTCAGCTAATAGGGGGTGGCTGTGGCCTGGTTGTCTCGTCGGTTGGCTTGCCAATCGATGGAGTTCAGCAACTTCAGGCGTGGCCAGCTGCTGGTTGGGTGACGGCCAGGGCTTGAGGGCCACTGCTGGCAGGACAGCTATTTGGGGCGCGGCTGTTGGCGGACTGTAGTCTGACCCATTTGCCGATTGACCATAGCTGGTTTTCCAGCAGTTGGTGACAGCCTCTGGTTCGTTTATCTCCAGCAGCTCTTCCATCATGAAACCCCCCGTGCTTCGGAGGGCACGTTAAGCCGTCAGTCCCGGCTGCTACTGTCATCTCGTAGCAGTCGTTAGTTACTGGGATGGCGCAAAACTCCCTCGTAGGAGTAGGTAAGATAAGATAAGTCAGCTAATAAATAACACACTGTTAACTGACGAACAAGTTCACAAATTTTTATGTTTGGAAAAACATTAATTGAGTTAGCTTAGTCCATATGAGGAACACTATGACAGTAAGACAAACAACTTTCTGTTATACATGGTTCACTTCAAAAATTTTAAAAGATTAAGTCGCAATAGAATTAAGCAAAACCACAAATTTTAGCTTATATTCGGTATTCAACTGGTGTATCGCAAGATCTCCAGTTGAGAAATTCAAAAAAGTAGGATTATTCAAGTTTTAAGTTTTAGTAGTTTTCTTTTATTCACACAACTTGGTTTATTTTATTTTCGCTCGTGCCGAGGATTTGTAAAGGAGTTCCCATAGCAGAGCACCTGCTTAATCTATTTAAGATCCCGTAAATTACCAGTCGTCCCGTCAACACGCAGCATGCCCCGAGAACGTACTTCGTTTCACCGTTGGAGAAAAAGCCCCTCATCGAATCCATCATCGAGTTTTGTCGCTGGACAGACCACCACAGACATCCCGAGTGAAGCCCAACAAGAGCCAAGCAGTAGCGAACAGATTGAGAAGATACGGTACAGCTAGCATTTCGTTCCCGTCTCAGTGGCCATTCTTTTCTTGTACACTCTTATCTTTTATTATTTATTTGGAACGAAACATTTAAGTACATTTATCTTTGTGGGAAGGACAGATCACATAGTTAACTTTGTGTAGCAAATTCACTTTTATAGGAGAGTTTGTTTCCATCACTCTCCCAGGAACTGTATTATTCCTATTACAGATCATTTACAATAAATAGAAAAACTTCATAAATATTTCTTTATCTGTGGACGTTACAGTTATATTCTTTTTAGATATTCAATAGCTTAAAGTTTCATTGTTATAAAATAAATTACCCAAATTTAACATTCTTGCCATTTGATTTACCCACAAAGTATTTTAATCTACAATCACATTCTTTATTCATTTTCTCCTTATCACATAGCTATAAACTGAGAAATTGATTTGTTAATTGTTTCCCATACTTTAATTGGATTACAAAATTTACATTGAAATTGTGTTTAATTATCTTTGATGCACATTTGCCTAAATTAATACATTGTGATAAATTTTATTCTATTGTTTATTTCTGAGAAATATTCTTACGATCTAATTACCATAAATTGAAAGCAATCTATTTGGAAAATTATTCTTATATAAAAACAAGGAAACATATACTAAATTAATTTGTCAAACTTATTATTTGTTTTATACATATAATTTCTTTGTTAAATGTTCCAACAAATTTCATTTTTCAATTTTCACATTTGCGTCAGTGCCTTGATTAATCTCTCCTCCATTGGCCAAACTTATTGGAAACGATTTTAGTTATGTAAGTGGGATAAACAAATTATCAAATTGACTAATCTCATAATTGGGAGGCACAGTCTTTTTTCTAAATTATCTAAATTATATATTCGATATTTCTCAAAATTATCTCCCCCCCCCCCCCCGAAATCCTTACATAAAATGGCGCAGTCAACAGGATATTGTAGTGCCAATTTTTTACATAAATTGACACAGTGTGATTGGGATTTTTGTTTAGCGACCTTAGGCTAATTTGCATTTTCATATAAGAACAATTTGAATAAGTATGTTCTACATACTGATTTGCATAATTTGCATCTTAATTAAGATTGTAGAATTAAGTTAAGATTGGGTCATTATTCTTTAAGTACAAGGACATGAGATAAGGCACTATTGGATTTCATTAATTGTAAGATAGATGGAAGTGTAATCAAGCATGAATTAAGCACAGATGCAAGCGCAACAACATGGGCCCACCCAAACGTTGGGCTCCAGAGTGAGCGTCGAATCCCTTCCCAGCTCCTAAGCCATGGTGGTTCGCATTGGCGAGCGAAATAGAAAAATATGATGGGTCGACTGATCCGATTGCATTCTTTCAAAGGATCGACGATGTGGGAGTCGTGAGGAGGTGGTCGTCGGAGGATAAATTGCATACTGCAAAGATTAAGCGAAGAGGGGATGCGCTGTTTTATTGCAGGGAGGACCTGACAAGGAGAGACACTACTACATATGATGGGCTTAGACAGAAATTTATTAATCGCTTTGGAAAGAAAGTTAAAGGAAATATTCAGAGAATGTTATCAGGGAATGGTGGAAAAGGTCAGAGAGTGTGTGGCTGGCAAAGCAGGTCGGGGAAGAAAGGCAGGAATTAAGATAGAAAGGGTGGAAGAAGAGGAGGAGAATAAACACAGGCTGGTTATAAAATCCCTGAAGAGTCCCAATGCTTTAAAATTGGGTCCGGAATTAGAACGGTGGATCGAGAGGTGTGTAGAGAGGTGTTCAGCAAAGGGTGGCGGTATCTGGATAGGGCATCAAACTTTGGGAGAGACGGAGACAGTGGATTGTGATGAGATGTGATCTGCCATAGATGCTCTCGGCCAGAACACCCAATTCGGAAGGGTTGGATGAGCAGCATAGTATGCCGTTATTGCTGTTGAGAGGGTCACTTTCAATGAAATTGTCGCTATAGGAGTAGAGAACAACAAGAAGGTGCTGAAAGGAAGGCTTGTAAAATGCCAAGCAAAATTGTCAGTGGAGAGTCCTCGAAAGAAGTGTCAGAGGCAGACTGGAGAAGAAACCAATGAATTTCATGCCATGATTGTTCAAAATTTGGGCATATCCACTGGTATAGTAGACAGAGAGTGAAAAGTTGCTTGCTTAACTGAGTGTTTGGGATGGAAACTAATTCTATGTTACAGTCCACTTAGATTAGTCCTATAGTTTAGAGACTATTACACTTCTGTAGATTGTTTAATCTTGATGCACTATCTTATGCTATTTTGACCATTTCACGTGTCACCTTTGTTGTTGTATAATGCTCTGAGTTGTGGGCTTCCAATTATAAACACCTTGTGATGCGGAAGCAAATCGAATTTATCTTGTCGTTATCCCTTTTGTTCCTGAGGTAGTGCGAAGTGCCTAGATGGCAGTGGTCATTTTTATGAATGACTTTTGTAATTTTAAGATTCATGGTCAGGAATCGTTCCCAAACACAGCCACTATGGATAGGCTGGCGTTGTTTATGGGATTTTTTTTTATTATGCGGAACCAGCCCCTTCTTTCACTATGGTTGGAAGAAATAGTGCTTGTTTTGCTAGGAATTACGAACGTTCGGGATGAAGTTGTAATTTATTTTGGTAGAAAGGAAGGAGGAACGAATTGAAGGGAAACGAATTATGTATTGAAGGTATTAAAGTGCATGTCTTCACTTTTGTACAAGTCGATAGAATGAATGATTATTATAGTTACACATGAAAGTCACATGAAACAAACCTATTCATCTTTCGTTCTTTAGTAAATCTTATTTTAATAGGCTTAGTTAGTGGTTAATGAGAAGCTTTACTGTTTCATGCATTTAACAATGCGGCAGATATCTAAGCATTTCATACATTAAATAGTTAAACACGTTTGCCTATTGCCAATACAAAGAAACCAAATTTTAGATTAAATCGATAGAAAATACAATTTCTAGTCATTGGGCACTTATTTAATAATTATTAATAATTATAATATACCTAGACCTGTATGGACAGTGTTGATTGCTTCGGAGAATGATCATTTTGCGTCATTGATATCCTTTTTGATCTATGTGGCCCAGACTACTAAAGTTAGTTTGGCATGATTATTAGATTAGTGGGATTTAGTGGTGTAAGATGCAGTTGGAAAGTAAATATCTTGTGACGATATCTGAATGTTAGGAGGGGTGTCCATCCTTGGGAAGGGAAAGTATTGTGAAAATCACTTGTAAAACTTTTCGTATTTCCTGTGACATTTTTAGGAAAAGCTACATTTAACATCAATTCTTATAGTTACATATGTTTCTTAGTGCGCAAGGTTGTGAGCTTTAAGATTTAAGCACCCAATAGATGCTTCGTGCGTGGTTGGAGTCATCTGACCTGGTGACTGGCCAACAGTATAATGTTAAGTGGGGCAGTCCCGGAAACCTTCTGTGGTTTTTTAGAATAACCGTAGCAGCAGAGAGGCTGCGAGACAACAAGAAGTTGTTGTTCTGTCAGGTTTTACTGGAAACCGTATTCCATTCGTGGCAGCTAAATGAGCCCAGTGTTGACTTTAGCATATTTTTCTTCGTGAACAATTTGTAAGCACATGGAGCAGATCTCCATGGTGCTGATTGTGGAGTAGTCCCCCCTTGAGTGCACAAACGGAAGCGGACCAGAAGTCGTTGAAGCAGGGTCGCGAAAGGAAGTCGCCCCCTCTTCAACCCTCATTAGAGTAAAGGAGAAAGAGAGAGCTGACCCAGAATGGACTGAGTGGATTCAGCGAACATTGAGTCTAAAGTTTGGAGGCGAGTTGCTGAGTATTAGTCGAAGTGTCGATTTTAGAGAATCGAGGACATTTTGTGGAATGGATAACTTGTTTTGAGTTAGTTTTTACTTTCATGGACAAATTAGATGACTTTAACCAAGGTTCTTAGGCCAAAACACTTGGACAATATTGTTGTTTGGTGCTCCGGAATGTCGCCCTTAACACTCTACACAATTTTTCTTGCGTTGTAACTATATATCGTAGCTAGTGCATAGAACAATCCAAAGGCACAATTATATGTTATGTCTGGGAATTAAAAACTAATCTTGTAAGGCTGGGGAAACATTACGCACATAACTCACCTATATTATTTTGAAACGTAATCTTTTTTGCTTTTTCTTGAAATTCATAAATTTACAACACATTTAATCTTATGAGAAAATTAACATACTTATACACATTCTTATCTTTTCTTATACTCTTTCTATGAAATTTTAAAATTTTAATTGGCCGAGACATTAGGAATAAGTTAGCTTGCAGGTGAAGATTGCCATGGAAGCTGAGAAGAAACCCTGAAGCCACTTGATACCTGATGCCATTCAGCTGATGTTTGAGTCCACCAGCCCTCAACGCCGAGAGCTCTAAGGAAGGCCGTCCACCACTTCCTCATCCAATATCGTAACTGGAGATGACAACAAAGAAGAACTATACAAGAACTTTCGCGAGTCCCTTGCCTGAACTTTCATCTCCGTGTTCCAGTGAACAAGATTGTGCTTCAGTGTAAAAAGTACTTTATTGGTCTTCAGTGCTTCTAACTTTGTGTTTTTCAGAATACTTTCAGTGTATTGTGTTTATCATGTGTTTTTAGGGCAATGAACCTTCATTAGATTTTGGACACTGAATTGTGTTTATTGTGTTTAGTTAAGAACATTGGAACTGTGTGGTGAACAATAATGAACAATTGTGCACATATCTTCTTTCAAAAAGGCCTGGAAATAATTTCATGCTAGCATTAAGTAGTATTAAGTTTGGGTTTGATTGGCCCACTTGGGTTGGAATTACGGGGGTGGGATTTAGAGGGGACCAAGTGATCTATGTGGTATTTAGGCATGTAAGGGAGTAAACTTCGATATGCATATTCCTCTAGGCAAAATCTACATTCCTATGAAGTTTGGGCCAAATTGTCCCAGTGGGGTCGAAGTTGTGGGGGTAGCAGTCATCTGGTCTATAGAACTATGGCAACATATGGCGTGTGATATATCATTCGATCGAAAATGACGAGAAAGGAAAGAAGTAGGGTTCATTTATATTTTCTAAATACTGACAAGGGGACCGCACGGACATGTAATCAAGGATTTGGTTGAAATTTTAGGAGGTCAATCTACAACATTAGTATACCTTCTGTGTAAAAGGATTTGACTCAATGGCTATTCGTTATAGAGAAAAAAACGAAACATTTTACGTTTATTATTGTAGTGCCAGATAATCCAAGTGAGAAGAAAGTTATATAACTTAAGAGTGCTAGTGTAATGGTTAACATCATGTTCTGTGGATTTACTGGTCAGGTTTCTATTCCTGTAGTATTGAAATTTTTTTTTTCATTTTTCCATTATTTTTCCATTTTTTTCATTGTTTCCCTTTATTTTTCTATTTTTTTCCATTTTTTTTATGGATGGCAATTGCCGTGGCATATGAAATAAAAAAAACTATAAAGATCTATTCGAACTATCGACAGTCTATGTACAATCGTCACCGCCACGTCACAGATTGCCACTGACCATCTATGAAAATATTGTACAATGCATACGAGGTCTGTTCAAAAAATACGTAGACTGACGTCATAAAACAAAATATACTTTATTCAGAAGTTACACATCTGGGTCCCCTTCAAAGTACTCTCCTCCCCGACGCACACACTTATCCCAACTGTGTTTCCACTTTTGGAAACAGTCCTGGAACGCTTCTTTTGTGATGTCCTTCAGCGCCTTCGTCGCATTTGCCTTTATATCAGGAATCGTCTCAAATCTCCTTCCTTTCAAAGGTCTTTTGAGTTTGGGAAACAAGAAGAAGTCACAAGGAGCGAGGTCAGGTGAGTAGGGTGGGTGAGGAAGAACAGTGATCGAGTGTTTGGCCAAAAACTCTCGAGTTCTGAGGGCTGAATGGGCTGGAGCGTTGTCGTGATGAAACAACCAGTCACCACTCGTCCACATTTCTGGCCTTTTCCGCCGGATAGCATCCCGCAGACGTTTGAGAACTTCGGAGAGGTAAATCTGGTTCACTGTGGAGCCTTGGGAGAGGTACTCGTGGTGGACTACGCCCTGAGCATCAAAAAAAACTATCGACATCACTTTCACATTGGAACGAACTTGGCGAGCTTTTTTTGGTCTGGGAGATGTCTCACCCACCCACTGGGATGATTGAACCTTTGTTTCGATATCATAACCGTACACCCAAGATTCATCACCTGTTATGATCTTCGACAAGAAGTTTTCATCTTCTGAGCGTTCAAGCAATTCCTGACAAACCTGGACGCGATGGGCTTTTTGGTCGTCCGTCATCAGGCGTGGAACAAACTTCGCAGCAACGCGGTGCATCTTCAATTTTTCGGTCAAAATCTCGTGACATGACCCAACTGCTATCCCACACTCTTCAGCAAGCTCTCTGATGGTCAGACGTCGATTTGCCCGAACCAGGGTGTTGATTTTGTCCACGTGTGCGTCGTCAGTTGACGTGGAAGGACGTCCAGGACGCTCATCGTCTGCAGTTGACTGACGACCATCTTTATAACGTGCATGCCACTTAAAACATGTCGCACGCTTCATAGTAACATCACCGTAAGCCGTCTTGAGCATATCAAAAGTTTCAGTGGCAGTTTTTCCGAGTTTAACACAAAATTTCACAGCAACTCTTTGCTCATTCAAGTCACTCATTCTAAAAATCCGCCAAACGAAAATAACACACTTCACAAACAACCGCGTAGCTAATCAACCAATACTGATATTTGCAATCAAAAAACTGCCTTGTAATCAGCGGATCTGTCAGAAGATGGCGACACCAAGCGATTTTGATTGGGACCAATAGGGCCCGCGCAATTCAAACAGTCTACGTATTTTTTGAACAGACCTCGTATTGCATTTTTTTGCCCTGCGACATTGCTTATGTATGTGAATGTTATTATGCAAAGTGCAAACAAATAATAATGGCGAAAAACACAAAAAAAAAGAAAAATAAATGGAAAAATAATGGGGGAAAAAATTTAAAAAAGTGGAAAATTAATGGGGGAAAATGAAAAAAAAAGTTCAGTACTACAAGAATCGAAATCGGATTAGTAACTCCACAGAAACTGACGTTAACCACTGCGCAACTGCTGTTCAATTGTTTACCTTTCTTCCCACTTGGCTTATCTGGCCAATAATAAAACGTAAAAAACTTTTATTTTTGTTCTCCGAAACGAAACGCCATGGAGTCGAATCCTTTTACACAGAAGTTATATTAATGTTGTAGATTGACCTCCTAAAATTTCAACCAAATCCGTGATTACATCTCCGTGCGGTCCCCTTGTAAGTTCAAGAAAATCAATTTTTAGGTTAAAAAAAAAAGAAAAAAAAGAAATCGGAGGTTAAAAAGTGCAGATGAAGGGATAAAAATAGATGAACTCGGGGCTCTCGCTACTTTCCTATATCTTCCTCGGGAGGCTTAATTTCTTGTTAGTAACGTGGCCAGGTGGAAATTTGTATAAACATATCTTGTCCAGTATTTGTGTGTGAAATTTTGCCATGACGAAGTCCAAAATCATAAAGCAATATTCAGAAATGATTTAAACTCCCACTGACCACATAGCTAGGTGATCTGCAGAAATGCTTCAGTGAAGTTGTAAATTCGTTCACGCCGGATATGCTGCAGAGAATCTGATCCGAACTAGAATATCGCATCGATGTTTGCCGAGTGACAGGCTCGCAGATCGTGTGTGTATGATACCAAAATCACAACCACATGAAACACGGATTTGAGTGTAGCCACATTTGTGTAAAAATATTCCAATATGTTTTGAATTTAAAACTACTTGAAATCAAGGAGTAATTTTGTGCTCACCCTGTATATGAGTTCTCTTGGGATATAAAAAAGTTATTTGAAAATAACATTTATAGCCTCTTCCTCATTCCTCCAATCTGATTGGGAGATTGTGAAATAATTGCAATGTGTAAACAGTTGGAATGGATGACCAAATTCTCTCATGAAACTTACTTTATTCCCAACAAAGTTTTGATTGTTAGTGGGTAATCTACAATTTCTCTTTACAATTCTCTTTGAAATGATATACATCAAGTACAGATATCCCCCCCCCTTTCATCTTTTCTTGATATAATGTTTCCAAACAGTCTCCTCTTTCATTCTTTACCAAGACTGCAAAGACTGTAATTGTAAAAACAAAATATGGCAGCAGATATTCTAACGATGAATTGAAAAACTAATTCAAGCAATACCAAAATATCTTCGTTGGCCATTTCCTGAATTGCGTATTTGACATCCTTCTTATTCATATCATTTATATCAGTCATTACTTGTTATTTGCAGAAAGATATCAAAATGGATTTGGAAATATCTCATATATAAATATAAAATTATGTGAAAAACGATGTTATAAAAAAGAGACCCAATATCGAAATTGTATTGTTTTGTAAAGGATTTGCTAATACTATACATTAGGTGTCACATATGCAGTGGAAGAGAACTGTAAGAGTATGGACAGAAGTAAGGGAATGGGAGGCAAATTGTAAATTTGAAAATAAACTTTTTTTATTCTACTGAACAAAACACAGTGTCTGCTTCCTTAAACAAAAACACATCAACTGAGTCAGTCTTTTCTTTAAATTTTAAATATAATCATAAAGAATAAACTCATAACTTTAGAGTAAATCCAATATATAATATACACTACGGTTTAATAATCTTGCCATTAAAATTGACAAATAGCCTGGCTATTGGCGTCAATTTACTACAGTTACCTAAGTAAAACGCTGCTTCACTTTAATATAACTAAATATTATTATTTCGTTCACTATGGACCACTAATCAAATTTCCAATAATAAATTAGCACTACCTAAAACACAAATTAATTATCTTTGTAGGTTTTTTTATATTACCAATCCTATTTACTTTCTAAATTGCATTTTTCTGTTCTAATTTTTTGTAGGTTGCTGGCAGGTGCTCCTCGAGCGAACACTTCCCATATTGATACAGCTATCGAACCTGGAGCCATTTATAAATGCAATATAAAAAGTGATGAATGCACGGAAATTCCTTTTTATCAAGCATGTAATAATTTTACAGTTATTTAAATTGTATATAGTTTGTTGCTATAACTCTATTAATGTATGATTTTCATCTTCAAATAGGGTTTATAAGGTTTTCTGTAGCACAGTTAACGTTTCATCCCCATAGATTAAGTACCTAAGAACATCTATGAAAAATATGTTAAGGGGAACTTTCATGATTTTCTTTTATAGATTAAAGCGCTATTTCTTACATATTGTATTACGAAAATCGCAGTGGCTACATTCACGGCTACCGTGAAGGTGTAACAGCTCACGACAGTAAGGAGTGACGTCACAGTTGTTGCCGGAGTTGGAAAAAAAAAGAAACGGAAAAATTTTTCGAAGGGGTGGGGGGATTTAAACCTTTATAAGTCAAAATTGGCTTATCAAAAGCAAACAAGTTATTTACAAAAAAAAAAATTCGTGTTAATATGAGCAATCTGTACATGTAGAATTTATTGTTTGTCTCGGTAGTGTGAACGCTAGAGCCATATCTTCGATTTTAGAACAAAATTAATATCTTCAAACAGGGTTAACCAATTGTCATAAAAATACGTCAAGACAGTACCCTCAAACAATACAGTACTCTCAAACATTAATTTTGTTCTGTTTTTTGCCGTTTCGGAGGAGATAGTTGCACAAAATTGGGCACATAAGTTCAAATGAATTTCTTTTTTTAAATTTCAACATATTTTCTGGAATCATGAGCTTTTAAGTCAACTTCAGAAAAAAAAAATTGAATTGGGAAACGAGCACATAGGCCCTCATCTTTGTGCGGTAGGCCAACCAGGGGTGAGATAGTCATGATAATAAAGTTTACAAAAACGAAGTAATATTCAGTGTTATTATCATCCCCGTTTTTACTTGTGAATTTACCCCCCCCCCCCCCGTCCACCCGCTAAGAAATTCGTACTCCAATAAGTTTGTGTATTCAAATATTGAAAATTAAATACTATAAATATTGGTATAATTATCACACCTTTATTTATTACTAGCAGAGGACCCGGCGTGCCCGGGATAATTATACTTGTAGGTAACCAGAACAATCTCAAGAAGTTAAATTATAACTCCAAATTGGTTAAATTTTAACCCAATCAATACAACACAGAGCGGAGGGGCTATCCATTCTAAGAAACATCCGAAAGACAGGAATTTTAGGTGATATATCGGTTCCGATTATAATTTATTTACCTCTTGTTGACTTTTCTCAGATTAAAATGATATCCATCTTCACCACCAGGGAACATCACTGGATACTTTAGAGCCAATTTTTCTTGTCTTTGACTAGAAGCTCTTATACCTTCTTGCTCTATTCGAAACTCCCGTTGTTCAGATGTTTCCAATGCGTATAGATTTTTATGTTTTTGCTGCAGAGTTTCCAAAGTTGAACAAATAATTTTTATTGATGAAAGGCATATGATTAAAAGAACCTCACGGACTCATCTTGAGCTATTCTTAAATGTTTTTTGTTGCCGTTCATTTATAAAAATCTCTTGAAACTTCTTTTTATTGAAAATATTTTTCCAGTTGAACATTTACACAATGTGTTCGTTCACCACTACGGCCGTCCGCAGCACGAATAATCGTAGAAACGAATACACTAGTACCGCGAACTTGACCGCGAAACAACTCCCAGCCTCAAAATGTGACGTTACTTCTCATCAAAATGACGTCGCTTCTCATCAAAATGACGTCGCTTCTCATCAAAATGACGTCACTTCTTACTGTCGTCTGCAGTGCCGTCTCCGCATGGGCGCTCCTGGGCGCATGCCCGGGGGCCCCCCTGAGTCCGAGGGGCCCTGTTTCCTCAGTTGTAGGAGTGAGCCCGGGGGGCCCCGAGGACCTTAAAGATGGCCCTGGTCGTGAGCAGTTACGCCTTCACGACAGCCGAGAACATAGCCATAAAAAATATGTATTAGAAAGGCAATTAAAAATCAGCATTAGAACAAGAAACCATGCCTCCCGACAAAAATGATGTTTGATGTCATTCGCCGTTAATGAGTTTGCAAGGAAATGGGGTGGATTTTTTTTACAGTGGGCCAGGGATTTTCACCCCAATCTACATGGTTCGAGAAAATCTCATTTCAAAGTTCCTTCAGGCTGGAATCACACGACCTAAAACATTTTAGAATCGGATCACATTATTAGTTTAGCTACTTAGATCTGCCAATTCAAATAACGAAAAACTTTATAGTCGGCCACTCTCATGTACTGAAGGTCAAACCGTGGCCGATGTTATTTATCACGTCGGCCACGGTCAAACGAAGTCACATGCCCAACACAGCCTTTAACGATAACATCTCTTCCTTAGGCTTTGTTAAAGACCAAACGTTTTTGTGAGATTTTCCTAAGGATCAAGTCATCCCTGGCAACGGAAATTTTATGCCATGTGTCATCCTGTAATCGCCCGACTACAGCAATGAGTCAATAACAGATAACTCTCGGCGAAGTGCGAGGGATTCCGCGATCAAAGGCGTCGACGGCAAGGAATTGTGGTCAAGGAACGACTATCAGTCGGAAAACAGGATAGAACCCAACTCAAGCACGAACTTGTCCAGTTTTCCGCACAATTTTTACTTCCCTTGACAAAAATTACTTTCCATAGATGCCTTCCGTCCCGGAATCCGTTTGAATGCTTGTTGTTTGCTACCGTCTTCACTGGCTTATCGAAATTGACTAATTACCTTTCGTACAGAGCAAACACAAATTTCCATGCCGGCAGCAGGATTTGAATCCGCAACTTGGGGCACTCAGGAGTGCTACAGAGTGATCCAAAAGTCACGCATATCCACATTCGATTACCTATAAATAGTGTAATAGTTGAAAAGTTTCATCAGCCACTTTGAAACTTTTATATTTTGAGCATATATTGTAAAAATAGTATTAAATAGTATTACTTAATGTCGTTGTCAGATCGTCGAATTCGATCAGAGAAGGCAGCAAAAAAATTCGACGATGTAAATCTTTGCCAAAGGAAAGGGGGAGGAAGAAACAAATAAGAGAAGAGAAAAAATAGTTACGTGCCACCTACAAAGGAGAGTCGATTGGTCGGAAAGATCGAGAAAGACGGAGCAAGCTGTTCATTGGAAGGAAGAAAGGGTATGCAAAAACAGCTCATTAAGAAGACAAATAAAAGGCAGAGGAGGAAAAGGAAAATTCAGAGAGCTCCAAGAGATGACTGCGAGTGGAGGAAAGAAGGAACCCGTCCATGGCTGCATTTTGGAAAAAGTTCTTCTCGTTACGGAGGACCACAGAATACGTCTGCGACTTCGAGACATAAATTTCTACGTCGCTCCAGCATCCCATTGATCGAGGTTTCTTCGACTTCAGCCACGGTTGACACGTCCCAGTCTGCGACCGAGGAAAAAGATTTTTGCTGAAGCTAGTGATGACCATCGTGCTCGCCCCACGCTACAGGCAAGTGAAGGCTCTCAGATTTTTAATACTCGTACTATTTCCAATTCTCATCTCAGTGTTCCGCCCAGAGGAAGAGAACGGCCGATATACCGGAATCTAGCCCGCCAGATAGGAGTATCCGTTCCGACCGCTTCAAACGGAGGTACAGCTGGAATCGCCCGGGGGAAAGAAAACTCCGACAGCCCCTTCGGCCTCACGGACACGGAGACATCCAGCGCTTTCGCATCGACGCTTCAAAAGCAGGCCCATCGGCATCATTCGGACTTAACCAGTGAAACCGCCCAGCACCACGACAACTCGACGGACCCGGAAGCCATTTCGTTGCCAGGCCCGCAGAAAGACAGTGTGATCGATACGTGCTCAACAGGATCAATTTGCTTCGATCATCTTACGTCAGATTCCGCTACAGAGACAGTAGTGGATGAGAATCTACGTTTTTCGAGGATTCTCATCCATGCCCAGACGACGATCGGAAGACAACAAGTGACGCAAGCGCGAGCCGCGCGGAAAATTCTCGCTGCGGGCCGTGCTTGGCTGCCGTGCTTCCGACGAGGGGTAATGATTTTTGGTGTCTTGATAGATGTTAAGGATAGGCTTAAATTTAGCGATTTAAGTAACTCAGTTAAATGTTTTCTGTTTCGGACATATCCTACTGATAAGAGATGTTAGTAAATTTTCTTCCACATTCTTAACTTGCCTTCACCTTGGAATTTTACTATTGCTTGATTATTGTTTCTCGTACTAGCTGCGGACTACGCTCATCTAAACCGAGAGGGTCGCCGCTCTCAGAATCGGTGGTGACCAGCGACTTTAGATCACGACGCCTTCTTCTGACCCAGCAATTCAGTATCGAGGCCCACGTTCCCATTCGATACTTCGCTGCGTGGATATCGTCGGTGACTTCGGGACTCAATATCATTTCATAATTAATGTTGACTTTTCATATTTTATACACAATTTTGGAAATTGGATTACTGTTACTAAAAAAAATTATTTTTTTTGTCCGCAAAAAACGCATTGTTGCATGAATTGTTGTATGAATAGAGTTTCGCTTGGTAAATTTTGAATACCATTGTTATCGCCGTTGGTTTTCAAAGACTTATTCCTTCTCGAAGTTGCTCGAGCCTTTCAGAGTCGAATTTCCTCTGATCGAGCCTTTCAGAGTTGACTGGAGTGGAAATCCTGGGTCCGCTGTGATGAGCATAACCAGCTGATCAGCCCGTAAAAAATCGCCCCATTGCATTCAGAATCATAAACATAGCTTGTAAACGCAACAATTATTTTTTTATTGGTAGCACTCCTGTGGAGTAAGTACAGGGTATATCCAAAAGTCAGTTCCCCCAAAGATGTATATACACTGACTGCTCAATTGAAAGTGGACACCTTTGTTATGGAACAGACGCTCTATTTACCGCGTGTCTAATAGCGCGTACTGTGGCCCTTTGCCCTAAGCACAGCGTCCACACGCCGAGGCATACTTTCCACCAGTTTCTGATTACAAGCAGCCGGTATTTTCCCCCACTCCTCCTTCAAAGCCTGCACAAGTTGGATGCGTGTTTCCGGTCGCATTGGATGCGCACGAATCCGACGCTGCAATTCATCCCAAATATCTTCACTAGGGTTGAGGTCTGGACTCTGGGCGGGCCACTGAAGTTCGTGACAGTACAGGCCTTATGGCACGGTGCATTGTCGTGCTGGAACACAAATGGCCTTTCACCAAAAGGCTGCCACGACATAGGAAGCATAAAATAGTCTAGAGTGTGCAGTTACAGTGTGGACGCTATCTATATTCCCCTCGATGACAACCAGCGAAAGAAGTACAAACAGGAGAAACATCACCCCGCAATGACACCAACAGCGCCAAACTTCATGGCTGGGATGACACACTGAGGTACCAGCCATTACCCTGGCAAATGCCACACACAGGTGCGCCCATCCGACCGATAGTGTGCGAAGCGTGATTCGTCCTCCACATGATGCTCAGGGCAGTTGGAGTTCGAAATACTTCCGCATCCGTCGTATTCACCTGACCTGGCCCCAAGCGCCTTCTTCCTCTTCCCTCGCTTGAAGAACCTGCTTCGTGGACAGCATTTCCAAGACGACGACGAGGTAATCTTCGAGGTGTAACAGTTCCTCAAAATCCAAAGGAAGGACTTCTATAAAAGTGGCATCCTTCTTCGTCCATCTTTGGGAAAAGCGTGCGGCCCTGGGAGGTGTATATATGGAGAAGGATTGGCGCTACCACCATGCAGCGTCACCCCATCTCTGTCTTCCGGCTCATTGTAATAAACTCTTGACCGCCCCTCGTAAATGCGCATTCAGTTTGTTTATTCACTCTTAAAGTGTTCCTATTTTTCCCTCAAGATAATGGCGTAACTCTGTATTACATTAAAACTATAACCAAGCAGTTCTTGACCAACCTCATTGTAGAATTTTAAATAAGAAATAAAATGGGGGACCTAAAATGCATCCAATCACAATCGATATTGACATTTGTACTTCTTGTTTGTCTCACTGGTACACTGCAAGACATTTAGTCACGTGATTTTTGCCGAGTTGACCATCTGTATATTATTAATCTATGGTTATGGTAATTACTAGGCCGGGTAATCACTAGGCCTGGTAATCACTCTTCATTCATGTTATTGTTATAAATGTAAATAATTGAAATATTTTAGTCAATCCAACTATATATAAAGGAGAACATGTGGGTTCGTCATGGAAACAGTTTTGCATTGTTATTGCATGTTTAAGCATTGTTGGCGCTCACTTAAAGCACACGCCGGAACTGAAAAGCCACCTGACTATTGTTGTCTGAGCAACAATTTTTATCATCTTTCAATCACAAAACTATGAATAAAGGAGAAAATGTGAGTTCATCAAACGAAACAATTTGAATGAATTTAATTTGATAAAGCTAATAACCGCGCAAACTGCGCGTGGGTCCCGTTCATTAATGAGTATAAAAATTAAACTCTCTCTATTAAAAAGAAGCGCTTATAGTGTATAATTTATTTCTTCATAATAATTATTATTATCAATGAGATAATGAGATCAATGAGATGAACATCTGGCTTGATCTCGTTGAGAATGAATGGAAATTTACTATTTGGAAAAATAGTTACAAATCAATTTTTGGCATTTACTATTTCCATTAGACCCACCTACACAGAATGGTAGAATAGTCTATACCCAACCAATTACTTGATAACTCATAAATGAAACTGAAATTTTATTGTACATATTTGGATGTCTGTTCTGAAAAAGTCGAGCTGCAGCAGTAGCATTCTCATTAGCAGCACTACAGCAGATGACTAGCTTAACTGTGTACTCACTCGGCCATCGTATGATGCGTTTTTTTATTATGTTCATAATTGAATGTGGAACAAGTTCATGATTGAAAATTGGCCTCTATCTGTCACGGTTTAAAAGAGAAATTTTGCATATGCCCTAATATGATAAAACAGATCATCGGAAGGTTACCAACAGATAGCTCACCCACGGCTTCCTATTTGTTGGCATTAACAAATTCTTCGATAGTCAAGTAATTTTATGGGTATAGGCTTTTATACTGCCCTGTATTCTCACAATATACATGTAGTTTCTTTAATATGTTGTCTTTTATAATGCATATATTCATATTTCTTTTTAGTCCTCCATAATTCTTCTTCATATGCAAGACAATATAGCTATAAAGAACTTATAGATGGAAGCTGGTTAGGTGTCAGTCTGGATGTGGCACCAACTAGTCAATCACATATAATAGTGAGCAATTCAGTCTTAGATTTACTATCAGTCCACGTGAACAATTTTGCTTGACAAAGATTGATAATTATGTTTATGATTTTTTAAGGCTTGTGCACACTTGTGGAAAGATGAAACATATTACCAAATGTTATTGGTAAACGGCATGTGCTTTGTGACAGATGAAGATCTTCTACCTGCTAGAGGAGAGAAGTTGACACCTCTTACCGAAAGAGGTTAGTAATTCTTTTACTGAGGTTAGCTTTTATAATTAGAACGAGGCTAAAGGTTTTTAATTGGACTCTTAAATGGTTATGGTAAGCGTGTATCTTTTGATAACATGTTTAATTCTTTCTCAGGTAAATTGGCAGGCATTAATTTTTAACTGGAGATGGGGATTAATCGATCTAGTTCTTTTTCTAGTATTTTAATTTATTCATTTCCATTACATATTGTAAAAAAGTAAATTTTTGAGAATCTAAACTCATAATATTTTCCCCATAAGTGTATTTAAAATTCTGTGATTACTATTGGCGCCAATATTACTTTGCTTATTTATTGTTGTCAGTATCAGACGATTTCAACAATGGCAGAAATTTGTGTTTATTTTTTTCTGTCCAATGAAAGATGGACTGGGCGTGTCCAATTAAATATCCAGTTTCTATTGTCAGACATTGTTAAACTAGCTTTGCAACTTTGTCTAACAATTAAAATCAGAAATTTAACTGGACACGCCAGTTTATTTTTCGTTGGACATACGAGTACATAATAAAAAATATGAGCACAGTACAGAATGAGGAAAAAGTCTGGTATAATTCGAAAACTACACTGAGCAACCAGATTATTATGATCGGCGTTTCTTCTTGGCATTGATTCCACGTGATGTTGAAAGGTGATGCGCGGAATCTGACACCATACCTGATGAATAGCACTGTCCAGTTGTGTGAGATTTGATGGTTGTGGAACCACCTGCCTGATGGCTCTTTCAACTTCGTCCCACAAATGCTCAACTGGATCGAGATCTGGTGATTGTGGGGGGGGGGGGGCCCAAGCAAAGTAAAAACTCCCCCACGTTCTTGAAATCTGAAACCACCTCTGGATAATTCGAGCACCGTGGCATGGCGCATTGTTTTGCTGGAAGAAGCCATCTCCATTGGGAAACGCCATCAACATGATAGGATGAAATTGACCAGCAATGACACTTAATTATGTTGTGCTATTCAGACGTTGTTCCACACGGACTATAGGACCTAAATAATGCCAGGAAAACATGCCCAAACCATAACACTGCCTCCACCGACTTGAAGGGTTGTACTCTGTATGATGCAGCTGGAAACGTAATTCATCAGGCCACATGACTTTTTTCCAGTGGTCGACTGTCCAATCCTTGTGTTCCTGTGCGAATTGGAGAAGTTTTATCTTGTTAACTGTAGACAGCAAAGGTATTCGAACAGGTCTTTGGTTTCCATATCCCATACGATGCAGTGTACGGCGAACAGTGCGTTCAAAGATCATTTGAGTGGATCCCTGATTAAGATCTGCGGTAATTTGATGCACTGTTGCTCTTCTGTTACCTTGCACCAGTCTTGCCATTCTCCGTTTTGCCCGAACATTGACTAGTCGCTGATGGCCATAATTCGCACGTTCAGACCAAGTTTTTCGGCTGACATTGCAGTCTTTAAAACTTTAACAACAGCTGTTTTTTAACATTTAATGAATGCAACTGTTTTGTTGATGCTCGCTAAATGGCTCCAAGCGCCAACAATCATCCCACATTCAAAGGCTGTTAAAATCGCGTCGTTTACGTATATCTTCAGAAACAAAGCACTTCTACTGTCTATGGAAACAAACTACTTCCTTATTTATAATTGTCTGGCTCTCTAGCAACTTCAGCGCGAAATCATAGCTAATTTGCATACAAACTTCAGGTGGTCATAATAATCTGGTCACTCAGTGTATATGGTGTAGGATAATGAAATTAAAAATATTATTTCTAAGCAGAATAGGAACTACTTGGTTGTGACATTTTCATGTTTATGCAAGAAAATATTCATGAATTTTGGAAACTTACTCCTAAAGAGTGTCAATAGTGTCGATGGCAAAGTTGTAAAGCACCCTTCAATTACTTTAAATCGAATGTTAAAATCATGGTTTTATTAAGAGGAAATTAAAGAAAAAAATTACTTGAAGTTGGTAAGTACTTGACGCCATTTGCAGTCAAGCCTCTCGTTGGTGCGGAGGGATACCGACATTTCGTTACAAGACAATTCGCGACAGAGACAGCTTGTTCCAGGAGAAGGAGGCGGACCAAACCACTAACTTGACACGGAGAAGGAAGAATGAATGATAGCCAGGCTGTGGTTGAATCAATACTACAGCATGCTGGAAAAAATCACACCAAATTGACACCAATCTTACAGCAGAACACTCAGAAGAACATAATTTTTATCAGACCTATCAATAACTGTATTGTGCACATTTATTTTATATAATGCTCAATATGTAGTCTGGCTATCATTCCTGCCTCCTTCTTCCTGTCAATTTATTTATTTATTTATTTATTTATTCTTGTATACATTTAGTAATATATTAATAATGCTTGTATAAGTACAATGAAATCTGATAGTTTAATCGTAAATGTTTATGATTTAAGTACAAAGCAAAGTTTGTCAAAATATAGAATAATGTGCCAAGGGCCAAGAAAAGAAAATTACCCAAGAGCCGAGGCATAATGATAAAATATGAATACAGAGCGTGAAGTTCGTTTTTATTATGGTTATAACGTACAAATTGGATTAGTCCGGACTAAGGTCACATTGAACAGCATTATAACATACTGTATTTAAACTAGGAGATGGCGTATAAGTTTCGTATACATGAATGCACTGAAGCAGCTGAACAGCCAGGTACCCGTTGTTGATTGGCTTGGCTTGAACCGATTTAGTAACTGCTGAAATCTTGAATGATGACAATATTATTGAAGGACACGGTTTCAGACTCGGGAGAAGAATAAGTCTATCCACTACCAGCCTTGGATAAGTCCTTAGAAAATATTCGAGAATTAATAAGGAATTATCAGTAGCAGAGGACTCAAACAATTACATTATTTATATTAATTGGAAAAAAATATCTCGAAAAAAAGTGTTTTCGAAGATTAAGTCTAAACAGACATATGATTACTGACTTTTAGACGTGGACCTCTTCCAAACGTTATTACTTATCTTATTTTTTGTATGTAATACCTAAGTTGGTGCAACTTTAAAAGTATAACCTTATTCTAATACAATGTATAGGACAGTAAAAGTGTATAGCTCTAAAATAAACTAAAAATCTAATTTATTTGAATTATAAACACTGCGTATAAAATTACAAGTTTCCTCTTGAAAAAGTTAGAATTTTTGAAGAAAATTTTTAATCAGACAAACTCATTTCAAGAACAAATATGATTAAAACCAAAAATTCATTTGGAAGACATCTCTTCTAACCACCTCAATGGTTAAATGGCATAGTTTTTTAACGATTGTTCCACCTTTTTCCTGACAATCCAATGGAACAATCCTCGTGGGAAAAAATCCTTTGAAATAATTCCGCTGAAAAGGGTTATCTCCTACGTTGTAAACAAAAGAAGAAATACTAAATATGCCCTCGCAATGCCTTGAATTTGATCATAATGATACGTAAACATGGATGTTAAGTAAATTCGCTTACTTCGTAACCGCGGTTATAACGTAAGCTCCTGTTCGGGTTCCGACAATTACGTTATAACCGAGTTAGATTATATTTTAATTATCTGAATAAATGATCTTATTTTCTTATCACTACAACAACTTAAAGACGTTATTCTTAATTATCTACAGGTAAACAGATCCATTCTACATCGGGGAACTATCAGTATGGACTTGGTATGGCTGGTTTGTCTGTACATTTCCTAGAGGTAACGAAAAACGTAATGTTTCTGCGTACGATATCAAATCCAAGAACGGTACAGCAATAAATAATCTTTTTCTTCGTTTATAGAACAGTAACAATTTGATTATCGGCGCTCCAGGTGTTCTTGATTTCGCTGGTAAGAATTATATTTTCATTTTCAGATAATTTTTTTTTTATAATTTCAGTTTTAAAAAATACAATTGCATCCGATTCGAACACGTTTATTATAAAGATTTTTCTATCGAAAAATGGAAGGAAAAATTCTGTGACCTGGGTTCGAACCAGGAATCTCGGCTGTCATGGCCGACGTCTCTACCAGTTGGGCTATCGCTGACACCTGGACAGCCATGCTATCTCAAGGTGTCTTAAAGACAACCAAGTTGTCAAGGTTGAAAGCCCAATGGGAGGCGGGCACCTGGTTCACAGATCGAGAATCTCGCCTATCCAACCATCAGAAAGTTTGTAAATCTCACAGATAAATTAATAATAATTAATATTATAAACTGGAGATAAGCCTACCAAGCATCATGTAAAGATTTTTCTATCGAAAAATGGAAGGAAAAATTCTGCGACCTGGGCTCGAATCAGGAACCTCGGCTGTCATGGTATCCAGGAGGTACAGTCGGGTGCATAAAGGTTTTTACCTAAGTCAAAATTGTTCGGCTTCCTTACAATACTTCAATCCAATGAGATTACTTTTTCCAGATGTCTAGTCGAGCACGCTTACTATGGAACGATTCCATTAAGTTTTTGCTTAGCATCGGGGGTAGGCAAGTTTTACGTCACGTGCTCAACTATGTTGACAAAAAGATTATTTTGCTGTTCTGATGAGAATTTTTGTTTTATTAATAATAAACTAATCTATTTGGTTAATAATGTAACATAAATGATGCACAGTATCGATATAATAATATGCGTGATCAAGAGATAAGCTGATGCAGCGCTCGTTGTAGTGTGATGCGGAAGTGAATTACAGGTGTAAGTGGAAGCTATTTTCTTTTGACTGCTCGAAAGGTTACAAGTCTCATTTTTTGTGTGTATATAAAATAATCAACGACAATTATGCCAAAACCATACGAAAATATTTTTAAATTTATTATATAACTAGATGGATCCCGTCAAAATTTGACGGAGAACAACCCATCTTATTATTAATCCCCATCTCTTTAATTAAAAAATAATAAAATAAAAAATTGTCAGAGCAACAAATAGAATAATCAGAGCTTAAATACGAGGATTGTCCAGAAAATAAGTTCCGTTTTGTTATGTAGTCTTAAAAAGGTGAGTAATTCGAAATCCGGCAACGTTGCGTGAATGAGAACGGTTTTGTGAACGAATGCGGGATGAGTTAGCTCAGTCGCTCGACTAACACGGTCAGGAGAGGTACTGCAAATGGCGTTCTCCAGCTCTGTTCCCGCCACCATCGTTCCCAAGCCGCCTCGGATCGTTATGTGCGGTGTCATTCAGTTTCTCCATGCTCGCGGTTTCAAGTCAACGGACATTCACCAACAGCTTGTTTCTGTGTATGGAGAGGATGTGATGTCTGAGTCAATGGTGTCACCACTCATGTCACCACTCGTGTCGCCATTCAGCTTCTTGAGCAGTTTGAATGGAATGTTCTACCTCATCCACCCTACTGCTCTGATTTAGCCCCTTCCGACTATCATCTGTTCCCGAAATTAAAGGGGAAATTAGTGGGAGAACGTTTCAGCTCTGACGAGGAGGTCAAGGAAGCAGTCAACCACTGGACAAAAGAGATGGCGGCAAGCTTTTACAAGGACGGGATTTCAAAGCTCGTTTCCAGGTATACAAAATGTATTGAGATCGGTGGGGATTACATAGAAAAATAATACATATATTGAAGTACAAATCTTGTAAATTTCATTTCTTTTCAATAAACACTTGTTTTTTTAAAAATAAACGGAACTTATTTTCTGGACACTCCTCGTATCTCATTATGCTCAAAGAAAAGAAATGAGTTAATCAAAATAGGTTTAAATTAAATTTCTCTGAAAGTATTAAACTGAGACTAAAGTGTCAGGGGATAAAATGATCAGTTTATAAAGCTCTTTCTAACGATATAACATTTAACATAACATTTTCAGAGTTTTTCAGTAGTCACAAGGAAACGTCATAAAATGATCAAGGCAGGATTTTCTTTCTGCAAATCTTCAGTTTATTTAATTCAAAACAATGATTGAATATTGTCTCATTATAACAATCCCTGGCTTCTGATGGATTGTCGTAACTTTCTTTGTTGGCTTCAGATGCCCATGCGCAGCAGTGCCAATTTTGCTCTTAAAAAATGCTTTGCGTTTTAATATAGAGGTTTATATATTTTAATAGTAAAGAATATTAAATGATTTGAACAAAAGAAGATTTTTTGTAAAAGTAACGGTGATATGAATTAGTGTATATTTTATTAAAAACTAAAATATAGAATAAAGCATAGCATGGCAATTAACATGAAAAGTTTTTTAAACCGATCAAAAAATAAACAGATCAAATAAACAGATCAAATTGCACACTTGGATGAAAAAAATTTTAATCTGTTTATGGTGTTCTTTACATACACTGTTTAAAAGTTAAACGAAATCAAAAATGCGATAATAAACAAAAAACAAAAAAAAATGTATATCCATATCGGATTCGAACTCGAGGCAGTAAACAGAGACTTTAACGATACTCCTGTCAGCCGCTATCGCTTATTATTGTCACGAGGGAGCACGCGAAGAGCGCATCCCAAGCGTATACCTGCTGCCTATTTTCATTCAGAAGGGAAAGGTCCATTCTAATCTGCCTTACTCTCAGTACAAGTACCTGATTTTGCAATCGATCAATATCCAGAAAGCTCAGCCCCTACGGAGCAGGTAAAAACCTTTTTGCACCCGACTGTACATTCCCCATTCACTTATTCAAAGGGTATTATAGTTAGGTGTTTCAAAATTTTTGTAATAGGTCTTACTAAGTGTGTGTGTTAAAAGACCTGTACACTGTTTATTACTATTCTCATCCCCTTTATGTAATGGCATTTATCCCTAATGTTTCTCCTACTACAGATGGAAACGTAATTCTACTTGCCAAACAGTAGAGCATCGCATCCACCAACAAAAAACATTTAAAATTTGTCCAAATTGAAAGAATAAATTGTCATTAATCGCACACATTGATCACTGCCTACTTGCTACTAACTGCCTGTCCACTGAGGTGCCTGTCCTACTAAGGTGCTTTATATGTATGCCTTAGGTTATATAAGTTGATAAATAAGGATCGTTTCAAGAGAGAACTTATGAACGACAGTAACATTCCCTATCAGGATCCCGTCACCAGCAGTGAGTGACATTGACGAAAATATCAAAACTTCACTCTATCAAGATGGCTACAAATGTTAGTAGCTATTCCGGTGGATTGTAAGCGGCCAGACCATCTGGAAGTTCCTCCTTCCATCAGGCAACTCATCCACGAAAAAAACACCTTCAGAAGACTTTTAATATGCGATTTATAGCTTTCATGAAGACATATTTGCAAGTATCGATTAAATTGTGACTTTTTTAAGTGTTTATAACACTAAACAATAAGTTTTAAGATTTTAGGATTCTGGGGGTCAGAGATTCAGGTTTTCTGGTTTTCGAACTCCCAACACTGTGACAAGGCAGACTTGAGAACTAGAAAGCTACGCCACAGAGGATGAGGCGAGGAAAAACATGACTCTGAAATTAAAAAGTTGTTTTTAACCAGGATTTTAAAAATTTTATAACAAATTCATCTTTTCTTTGATTTTGACAAAACGGATTTGAACGAGGAAAGAAACCCTATACAATAAACTCTATATGCAACAAACTTCTATCGAGAAAAATATTAAAATTATAATTAAAAATATTATTTTGTATTAAAATGATTGCAAAAAAAGATTCCTTATTTCATTAATAATCCGTATTAAACCTTCAAATTGTATTTTTAATTTTTTATTTCAAATTAAAGCCGAAAGAGTAATATCAATTTATTAAAAAAATATAAACAGTTTTATGCAGGTATCGTAAATAAACGTCAGAGGGAGCCACGTTTTCTCCCTATTCTCTGGCCATGTTCTACATAATATAATAGAGGCCGAGGCCAACGAGAGACAGGCCAGGGCACTCAAAAGTCACATAATCATCGGGGTCCGACCAACAATTCATCCTTCATTGTCTCCATCTTGAATTTCAGCAATCAGTATTTTTTTGTTTGTTGGAAACAATGAAGGATGGACTGTCGCCCGGACCCCGATGATCATGTGATTTTTGAGTGCACTGGCCTGTCTCTCGTTGGCCTCGATAGAGGCCTAGTCATCAGCCAGCGCTGCAATGCATTACCACTAAAGATCACATACTCTTTTTTATTTAAATTTTGTTAGTTCATGACGTTTATAGTACACTTTCATTAATAATTTTCTATAAAAATCATTATATTCCTTAAAAATCTGCGATGAAAACGGCAAAATACGACAGTGAGCGAAAAACGGCGTCCGCCATGATTTTGTTAGCAAGCTGGCGATGTGACGTCATCGTCCTGCTCCACAATTCAGTAGACGACGTTAGAGAGCTCATCTAATTGCTTGTAATCTTCGACACCGTGATTTTTTTGAGTAAACATAAAAGAAAGAGTTTCCAAATATTACCTTGGCCATTTTAATTTATTTAATGACCTCTGTGTAAAGGAATGTTTATTGAAATGTGTGTAGCTTAGGATAGTAAAGTCACGACTAAATGATTTTAAAAAAGGAGACGTTATATGAATGACACTGCATGAATTTGGAAACTTCTTTCCAAATTAGCACAGTTTTGCTCACGATTAACATGACATCGATTTGACCATGCCTTATAAACTTCGTTCGGTATTCGTGTGTAACAATTATGCTTCACCCTTTTCTGCTCAAGAAATAAGAAAAAAGCAACGGATAGATTTTTACGGACAGATAAATGGAATCCCGGCAAAAGCATCAGCGTCTTCTGTGTGAATATGAGGTCGATCCAATTATTTACCAAAGGAAAAATAGGAAAAGAAACTATTCAAAACCACCACTTTTACCAAAAAAAAAAAAAAAATGTTGTATCTATATACAAAACTCGCTATAATCCATATAAATAAATGAAAATACTGCCTGTTATTAGACAGTTTGCAATTTTTCGTAAGGAAATCAAAAAGATACGAAAACGAAAACTTAATACGACATTTAAAAAGTTTTCATTTTCGTCACTTTTAGGTAACGGAATTTTTTCAAGATTTTTGTAGGGAATTTCGTGTGCAATTTGCGTAACGAGTGCGCATTCATCTGCGCATCAGCTCCCCGATTCATAATGGACGCCATACTTTAGCTCCGTCGAAGAAAAAGTTTGAACGTACAGTGCATTTCGACAGCACAAACAACCCTATTAAATAAACATGAATTACCTACTGCAGTAGCTTAAGCAAAATGTTGATAACTAACTTTCGAATCGACTGGAAGAATCCACTTTGAACAGGGCCGAATGCTGCAAGGAAAACAAATTTCGTTTCGAAAAAATGAAAAGTCGGTTTCGTGCGCACAGCGCAACTTGTTTGACGAAAACAAAAAATGATCATGAGCAAATACGAAATTGCCACTTAAATTATGTTGTTTTCGTGTTTTTTTTATCGTACGAAAAATCCCAAATTATTTATTATTTAAGAAACAGAATCAAAAATGTTTTATTACTGAAAAAATAATCAAAAGTTTTTTTGGTAAGAAAATTCAAATTTTATTGATAAGCAGATAAAGAAAACTAAGCAGAAATAAATAATGAATGAATAGAAACGCTGTAGGAATAAATGTAAATATGCTATAAACATGTCTTTAATATCTTCGGTATTTAAACGCACACTACTCCTCAGAGGGAAATTCTTTCCTGAAATGCTCACAACACAATTTGGAAAAACTTTTCTGTTATTTTTCTCACTTCATAAATTGCCGATAACCTAGTATATCTATATTGCCTGTATAAATAATAAAAGTTAATTAGATAACGGTCTAAAAATCATACATGTGATGAATATTAAGCGATGTGGGAGGGGCGTTTTCCCCGTCATGGCAGTTGCCTAGAAGTTCAACTGGCAAATCTTTTTATTTGCGGCTTCAATTGGTATGGCTTAATTTCACGATTTTCAAATAAGTCATAGAATAGTTTTAAAAATCTCCATCGAAATTTTTGTCGCTTGAAGAGAATTCAGAACTGCTATCCGAGCCGCACTTAGCCATATCGTATACCTCATACAACACTAAAAGTAGCTACAGCTCGCGTTTCAGCAGGACGATGACGTCACGGGGATGATCGCTCCACATCCAAAATGGAGCGCGACGGATTTTACGAAATACGTATATAAACGCAGTTTTTATATATTTAGAGAAATTTTTGGCAATTTTTAATATTACTACATTAATTTATTTTCACTCTAGATTGTTTAGACAAAAATTAGTTTTTAAGTGGTACTTGTCCTTTAAAGTCACTAGCTGCATTTTCAAATTTTTATCACCAGACGTCGCGATTTGGGTGTAAAAATGCATTATGAACAGTAAGCATTAAGTAAGAAATTGGATTTTAACAATAAAATGTACTTCCTAATTTACTAAATTTAGCATTATACACTCAAATTTCAACATAAATTTAACCAAAAGCAACAAAACTTACCTAAGCGAAGACAGAAGATCTAAAACGGGTTTGTTTTATTGAGGTCGGGTTTGTTTTATTGAGTAAAATCATAATTTAAAAATTTTTTCTGGACATAGTTTACATCGGAAATGGAGTGATTTCTTTTTCACATTTCTATTTGATATTCTAGCTGCCACATTACACCAGTGTGGTTTAAATTTTATTTTCAGAATTATGTCAACAAAGTTTTCTTTTTTTTCAATACTGGAATTGTTTTTGCATTTTGAACAATGACTTTCAATAGCAGGACTGTGGCCAGAATTTTTTTTCGGGGAGGGGCTGAAGGGGGCTGGTCCAATCCTGCTTTTAGAGGGAGGGGGAGTTCCCCATGTAACAGATTTACTTGATATGGTGGCCAATTTCGGGGAGGGGGACTGCAGCTTTGACCAATATGCTCTCCAATGCCACAAGAAAGCTCAAAAATGTAAGTTTTGGATACCTAAAAATAGATCAGTTGTCAGTCAAAGAAATTAGTTACCCTAGGAACCTTCAAGCATAAAAATATAATTTTTTGTGCTCGAAACCAGGAACCAATTTTTCACCATTTCTGGGTCATCACAGCCAAACAGTTATTTTACAAAGAAAAAATATTCTTTTAAAGAGGAGTCCGTTCATGACGATTTTTTTGACTTTTGTTCGCTGGTATGAATACTATACGCATTTCTTTATTTTTATAATAACACTAGTTCATTCCCGTTTAGAAAAATAAATTCCATGCTTTTATTATTTATTTATTAAAATAAATCTAGATGGCTTAATTTAATGATAAAATTTCTGTAATTAAATTTTGCGTTAATTCTTCTCTATCTGCTGCTTTCTGCAAGTCGGTGACTGTGATTCTGGACTACGCAGCAAATTAAGGCAATCTTGACAAACAATAGTTTTTTCTGCAAGTATCCTGCATTTACAGCTATTGCTGCAGTTTTATCTGTGTTTGCAGAAGCTGCTGTAAAAAAAACTTCGGAATGTTATATTGTTTAAACAGGCATTTATTATAGAAAAAATATCTACCAGTGATGTGTTTTTAATTTTTTCAGTTCACTCTAATTGAGGTACCTTTTTTAATACCTTTTCTGCTAATCACTTTCAACCAAGCTTTCTTTAATTCTGGGTCTGAAAGAAATTGATGAAACGACTTATTTTTTCTCGAATGTGATTTACAACGTGGAACAGAACAATACTTTATCTCTTTTAAAAAAAAACGCGTCCTTTCTTAATCTGAATATGAATACCATTACAAAACTTTACACCCAAATCGCGATCTCTAGTGATGAAAAATTGAAATTGCAGCTAGTGAAGGTTTTGAGGCCGATGACTAGGCCTCTATTATATTATGTAGGCCACGCTCTGGCTGACTTTTTTCCATTGTTTTCTGCCTCAGTGGACAGGCAGTTAGTATCAAGTAGGCAGTGCATTGACACTTTGAATCAGATATTGCAGGGAAGCCATCCTGCTCTTTTTATTTGACAAAATTAAACTTCATATATCTAAACAGAATTGAAAATAAAGATAATTCCAACAGAAATAATACGTGTTTATTAACAAATAAAGAAGTAATTGCATAACTAATCAAGGAGATGCTCAATACGTTGTCCCTCGGAAGGCAAGACAATATTGCTATTCTGGACTTTTTTCTATTTCATAATTACAGTAATATTGACCAAAATGCAACCGAAGAGTAACACGCTTCACGTGTACCAGAGTCTTCAGACGTTTCAACATTTCCCACTGAACAATGTCTCTATAGAACGTCATATGTTCATCAGGAAGAGATTGCAAGAGCTTGGTAATATCTTCAACCTTTTTTTTACATCGGTGTTCATCACTATAGGATTTCTCACTGGGACATCAAAGTACGCTTCATACTGAGGAACTGAGTCTAAAGGTATTCACTGTGAATCCATCGATGAAGTCCTAAGTTTTTACTAGTTGTAATATTTTTAGGAACCCCTTTACCATATATTTTTGTAGAGAGGGTATTTTTTATAGAATTTAGGTCACTACCTTTTGTAATCTATAAAAAATTAGAAGTGTGCAAATTTTAGGTAAATTTGCAGAGTGAACATGCACCAGTGACATGTTGATTATACAGTGTGTAACAGAAAGGTTCATCACATTTCAAAAATTTATATTTTTTAAAAATGAAGATACAGAGATGGGGGACATGTTGAAATGTTTGTAATAATTTTAAGTTTTGTTTATAAGTGTTCGATGTGTCCTTCTCCTGTTTAACGGCATACATCTAGTCGATAATCAAATTTATCCCATACCTGCTGAAGCATATCTGGAGTCACTTCACGAATAGCGGCTGTTATTCTAGTTTTTAGCTCTTCCAAATTTGCCGGAAAGGGGGCACAAAAACACGGTCTTTGATGTATCCGTACAAGAAGAAGTCACAAACAGTGAGGTCTGGTGATCGAGGTGGCCACTAAAAGGCTGTGTTGTGCGTTTTCCATCTTGATATTAAACTGACGGGACTTCCCTGCGTCTTCCAGATGCAACCTAGAGAGCTCTACCGGCATTAACAAAAATTTGACGTTCCCGGCTTTCGGTTCATTGACCTGCGACCAACGGTTGCCGAGCTATTTACGACTGAAATGTGATGAACCTTTATGTTACACCCAGCACAGTTCAGGATTGTAATTTCTCTTTATATTATCGATATCTCGGTCACTTGGTAAAAATGAGTGACCTCTTATTGGAAGTAATGACATAATATGCATGGGATGCCAGAAACTGTGGACAATGGTTTACTGAAAAAATAATGAAGAGAAAGAAGAAACCACAAATCCACAAAAAATAGTTTAATACTAACTTGTATGTAGTTTGCCAGTCCTGATTGTCCAAGTGTCTTGCTGAAGAAGCTGACGTAAACTTTTTGTGGATTTGTGTTTTCTTCTTTCTCTTGATTATTTTTTCAGGTAATGACATATTTTGTCAAATATCTTCAACGAAGTCAGTGTCAACAAGAAGCGCACAACTGTACAGTATGACTTTGGTTTTGGCCAGCACTGACATTTTCTGGAACATTGGTTTTTATGTATTCATTCAATAAAGAACACACTCCACTTGAGCCCTTTCGGCCAATGCCTTCATGACACAGGTGAAAATTTGCATTTCCAGTTTTCAGATCAGGAATTTCAAATACAAAAACCCAAGTTCCCCATAGTAGAATACCTCTTGTACGTACACAAGGTGTTTATGAATTTCATTGCCAGACTTGGAGAGGTGGTAGGTAAAGTCAAAACTAATAACTATTCCGAATACCATTTTTTGCACAAAAACGTTGTAAAAGAGTTAAAAAGGTGTAAAGATCCCGACCAATCCCTGTGAATGCTGCACTGCACGGCATCCACAGAGCTGCATGCAAAGCAGGAAATTAGCAACGAAAGCACTAATTGGTGAATCAGAATGCACGGGTGATCACTTTCCTCATCGAGGGTTACCAGGCAGAGTCCGTGCCGTACGTACAAGAAGAAGCACCTCGTCTGCAAAGATCTCAACATGAATGAGTTCACGTATGGAGAGATGGTAGACATGCATCTGTTGTACGGCCGGGCTCATGGCAATGCACAAGAAGCTGCAAGGCTCTACCGCGAGAGGTTCCCTCGTAGACGACATCCTTGTCGTGCAACAATTGTGGCGATTGCCCGGCGCTTACGGGAAACGGGACAATTTCTACCCAGCAGGCATGATGCTGGTTCTCCAAGGACTGTGCGAACACGACATGTCGAAGAGGATGTGCTGCAAAGATTTGCAGATAATCCATCTACAAGCACCCGTGCAGTTGCACATGATATGGGCATCAATCACATGACTGTATGGAATAGTCTACATGAGTACCGACAATATCCTTTTCACAAACAGAAAGTTCAGGCTTTGCGACGTGGAGACTATGTACCACGCGTGGAATTTTCTGAATGGTATCCTGCATTCGGCACACTTGTGTTATTTTCGGATGAAGCACGATTCACTTAGGAGGGCATGTTCAATTGCCACAAAGCCATAGTTGGGACGAATATAACCCTCATGCCACACATAAGTCATGCCATCAGGAACGCTTTCATGTCAACATTTGGGCTGGAATTCTACATGACCAGATTATCTGACCGCATGTACTACCTCCAAACCTGAATGGAGAACATTACCTCACGTTTCTTCAAGATATCCTGCCTGGACTTGTGGAAGATATGTCTTTGGAAGTCAGACGGCAGATGAGGTTGTAGCACGATGGAGCACCCGGACCGTGCCTGAGTTTCTCGATCAAACCTTCCCTCAACGTTGGATAGGTAGAGGTGGCCCCATTAACTGGCCACCGAGATCACCGGATTTAACGCCGCTGGACTTTTTCTTATGGGGTCATTTGAAAAGCCTGGTTTATGTTACTCCAGTAGCCAGTGTTGACGAGATGTGAGCAAGAATCTTTGACGCCTGCAGAGAGGTTCAGCAAAGACCATAAGTGTTTGAGAGAGTGCGACAGAACATGCAATGGAGATGCACGTCCTGCATCACAGCCCAGGGTCGCCACTTCGAACAGTTGCTGTAATTGTTCAATGTAACATTGTAATAACCATTTCTGCATTGTCCGGAACTGCATGTCATGATTCACCATTTAGTGCTTTCGTTGCTAATTTCCTGCTTTGCATGCAGCTCTGCGGGTGCCATGCAGTGTAGCATTCACAGGGGTTGGTCGGGATCTTTACACCTTTTTAATTCGTTTACAACGCTTTTGTGGTAAAAATGGTATTCGGAATAGTTGTTAGTTTTGGCTTTCCTTACCACCTCTCCAAGTCTGGCAATAGAATTCATAAACACCCTCTATATGAGGTAATAGGACTTTTTTCATAAACTCTATCGAAATTCTCATTACATTTTCTTCATTCTTGCATTTCTTCGTAATCTCACTAACAGAGTTTACTATAAAACTTCCTGTATCTTAGAGTGTTCTGCAGCTGTTGCTTTCTTGGCGTTTTCATTTAGGGAGTCACTTTTCAGTTTTGTTTTCTACTCTTCGCACATACTGCAGACCTGTGGTCTACCAAATCTAAAGGTATAGTTTTCTTTAAAATATTAGTAAAAGAATCAATGTGACCCTTTGGATTCTGGATTCTCTTGTTTGAAAAGTGTATGCATATTTTAACATTTAGTTCAGCATTCAGATTCTTTATTGGCCCATTTGAATTATGTGCTACCATGACCTCAAACGTTTCTATATGTTGAGCAACTTGTTCACATACATAGAGGCACAGATGTAGTTCTAGCGGCATAGATGTAGTTCCACTGTTCATAATTTTTCCTCTTTCATCCGTAGATGACTCCCCAGACTCCAGTAGCGATATTAGCCTTTGCATTCGTTTTGATGTTGCATGATGAATGCATAGGAAAGATTTTTTGCATACCTGGACTTTTTTACCTTCTTTCTCAGCATGTGTGATGTTCTGGATGTTGAATGTCTCCTTTCCTTGGTCTATGTGTTTTAATTGGTACTAGTTCAATCAAACCTTGAAGTTAAAATTGTTAATTTATGTGTGAATTTATTCAAGCGTCCTTCTTAAATATTACAAAACATTTACGGCTACATCCACATTGGCAATTTGAATTTCTAATAAGAATGTCTTTACTCGAATAGGAGACATGTGATTCGCCACAAACCTTTGCCCTTTCTATTTTAAACTGTTTATAAAAGTTAATTCTTCGTATCCCTCTTTCTTTTCTTAGACGAATCACCATTAGATACAGTTGCAGACAAATAATCACACTCACTTGAAGACATTTCAATACAATTTTAATATGTCGGTACTTTACAATTTTAAGCAGAAACATATAACTGAGCACTGAAAATTAACCTCAAAACAAACGATAACTATTCATTTGATTCATAGTTCGTTTTTCTTCTAGCGGAGGGAAGTAATTTGTTTTTATTTTGAAAAGGATACAATTCAATGAATGACTTGAGTCCATTTCAAAATAAACATGCTAAATTTCACTCAGATGTTAGTGATGAAACGACTATGATTGTCAAGACTTGAGTCCTTTCCCTACAGAAATATGTTCCAGCCCAACAATGAGACCTGTCATACAGCTGGAATTGTACGTGAGTGGTTAGAAGAGCACGAGGAAGACTATATTGTATTTCCCTAGTCCTCAAATTCCCCGGACTTAAACCCAATCGAGCATCTATGGGACCACCTTCATGGATACGCCAACTCGCACCCTCCAATAGCTGTCAACTGAACTGCAGTCAACATGGCTCAATATCCCTGTGAACACTTTCCAGCACCTCATTGAGTCTTTCCCAGTCCGTCTAGCCACTGTCCGAGTTGTACATGGTGGTTATTCCGGATATTAACAGGTGGTTACATTAATGTGATTAGACTGTTTACATATTCGTAAAATTACAAAACGTGTTCAAACTGTTGACCATGAGCAGCAATGCATGCCTTACAGCGTCTTTTCATTGAATTACTAACACAGCCAAAAAATTCTTGGTGTCTCTTAATTGGTCAATTACAGTCACAATTCGCGCTACCAGCTCTTCTTCCGAATTCACAGGAGTATCGTACACCACATTCTTCGGATGTCCCCAGAAGAAGTCTAAAGAGAGACAATTTTATGAGAAAGTTCAGACAGCCGTTGTATATATGATGGTTGACACTGTTTTTATCAATCAAGGATTCATTTGTGACCTCTAGTTTTTTGGCAAAATATATTCATAATAAGGTCATCTACCACCCAGAGTTTGTACACAAAGTTCGTTAACACCCTATATAACAGAAAATAAGATGCAAAATAAATAAGTTCTAAACAAAAATTATATTTTGAATTTTAGCACTTTTTCTTGTATTGTCTCTTTTTAGGAGCGTTAATCTATTCAAGTGAGAAAGGTTATACGAGGCCACGTGATGCTCAGGAGTTCAGAATTCCAGAACCCCCAGAAGACATTGATGCAGACTCTTACTTAGGTAGAAATTGAATACCATATTTGAAATCTTTTAGCATTACATAAATAAGATATTCAAAATGTACATCTATTTATACAACTTCTAAGGATATTCTGTGTCTTCGGGGTATTTCCTGAGTGCCGATGTTATTCATTTAGTTGCGGGCGCTCCAAGGGATGGACCTACCGGAGCAGTAAGTATGCAAATAAATCTCAAACCATTACAGAATTATTAATATGATTAGCTGGTGAAATTATATTCCTTACTGATCCGTCCTTACTTTTGTAAAAAAAAAATGATAAGTTTTAATATCATATAATTTAATTAGGCCGATCATCTAAATCATTCAAGATTTCTATACTTCTTTATTTGCAATCAGTTCCAAAATGAACTTATAATTAATATTATCATATATATAAAGAAGAACTTTGTTTCTTTGTTTGTTTGTTGAGTTTGTTTGTTTGTTTGCACCCTTGATCTTCAAAGCAAGAGGAAGGACACTGTATACATAAGATTTCGGCGGATTTGATAGCAGACGACGAAGTTTGCCGTGCTTTCCTAATACAGTGCTCTACTTTTCCCTAAAGCACTAGATAATACTAAAAGCGCCTTCACGTGAGAAGTCGTTGAACTAAGGCGGTCTTAAGATTTCAATGGAAATCGTGTCGATTGAACAGGCTGTTACCTATATAGTAGGCTGTAATAGAGAGAAACCTATCTCTCAATTCTATCTACAGGTGCTGCTGCCGTAGGAACGAAATGCACTATTGGCAATTTGCGGTATTCCCGCTGAATATTGTAACTTGTAATAAACCTGATTATTCGAAATGAGGGAGTTGCACAATGACTTCTTACGTCACTTGTGAATAATCCGCGCGCTAGGAATTCTGGGAGGAGAAGATTTACTTTCGACGACGCCGAAGCTGAAATAGTGAGAATCTGTTTTTTATCTGGTTGCTATAATAACATAGTGATGCATAAAAACAGTCTCTTTTCACGCTGTTATTATTATTATAATACTAATACTGAATTTCTAAGTAAGAAAGAGGCGATATATCGAATTTCTAAGCGGGAGACCGTGTCCTGGTGGGCTTTCACTGAAACAACTTCTGAGAAATTAATGCAACATCAGGCCAACACCACCTATAAAGATAATAATTATTTGGTGGTGTTGATCAGGCACAGGTAGTCACTGGATGGGTGACCATCCGTGATTCACGATCTTCACCCCCCCCCCCCCCGGCTGCTGTGACCATCATACAGCAGTCGTTAATCCAGGTTCATCCAGGGACCCAACTCGTCGGCTTCTAGCCATACAGGCCCTGGATGGACGTATTGGATATATATTCTACTTTAGAAAATAACAAAATGTTATTTGATATTTAAATAAATAAATCATTATTATTAATATCACGTCGTAGATTTGAGGTACTTTTTATTTATTCTGTTCTTTGCCTTAGATTCATGATTTCATTATTAACTTTTCCTTCTTGCTCTATATTAATATTTTTCTGTTGTTAAGTTAAAGTTTTTTTCTATATTTTCCATCGTTTGTTTCTTTTATATGTATTTTTATTAATCCCGTTTTGGGCCTCGGCCTGTTGGGGGGCAACATGGGATTTTTCCCTCCGGCTCATCTGGTAGGGTATTCCCAGTTGTTGTTACATTATTATTATTTATTATTATAATAATAATAATAATAATTATTATTATTATTATTATTATTATTATTATTAGTAGTAGTAGTAGTAATAATAAAAATGCCTTAATAACATGGTGTCAAACTGTTCAACTTTTTTTCCTGGCTACAGTTTTATCTTTTTCATTCATGTAACTAGCAAAATGTTTAATTAAATATTACAAGAAATTCGGCTTTATTTATAGTTAACTCACAAACAACGTTTTAATTCATAAACTTTGACTTGTCACTGTAATTTTTATATGCATGAGTGTATTCCAGTCAATGATGTAAATGAAATGACAATATGTTGAAATTATTGCATTGATTTTTTACTCGCCGTGTATTTTATATTGCAATTTTTATATTGCAATTTAAAAAAACGGTGCTTTTCTTTCTTTTCGTTTTTTCTGGTTTTATAACCATATGAGCTGTGTGCATGTGTGTGCTGAATTAAACACAAAAGAAAAAAAAATCTAAAAATACTTCAAGGAACAGTGCTTTCGTCTTTCATCGTATTTTAAATCTCACATTGAAAACACTGAGAACTTCTGCCATTACTCGTTGTTCCGATCAATGAGTCGATTACTCGGGAACTAGTAAAAAGAAGAACCTAAAATTTTGAGAGAGTAGAGGGAACGTTAGTATCTATATGCTATCAAAATTTGATAGAATTTGGCCGAGTATTTTCCCAGATATGTATTAAAGGGTGCGTCGCTCTATGCTGTTAACAAACGCCGAGGCGCCGATTGTAAAATTTCCAGTCCCATAATTCCTCATTCACATCCACAAATGACGTCAGAAGCCATTGTGCAACTCCCCCATTGGCTGTTGTATTGCTTAATACCCCAAACGTTCAACCTACAGAACGTCGACCCTACAATTTACTGACAACTTCGGATGTTGCTCTGGTTTTACCTGGCAGTGGAATCAGTGCACATCGTGATATTATTTTGTGCCAGTGAACAGATGATAGGGTTCGTCGGATTTTAGAAAACCATCCATGGTATGATCCTTTGCATTATGTGCTTATGTTTCCGTACGGAACCCAAGAGTGGCATATTTCTGTGCAGTCGAAGAACAGTGTTCATACCAAACCTGTTACGATACGCTAGTTTTAGGCTTGCCATCTTCAAATTTGTCACGTACATGTGTAAGCTCGGCGAAGACGGGCATATATAATAAAAATCGTACCTTCCCGTCTTCGCCGAGCTTGTCAAGGCAAAACGAAGACTGGAAACAAAGTTGTTTCTATTTAAAAAGTGTATTCCGAAGGATTCGAGCCTACAATATCAAGGTTGTCGAACACGCCATGTAGCAAAAATGTAAGCATTTTTTTTTATTATAAACGAGTGGTAAATAGGCCATCCCGTTTGGATTTTTATATTCGCTACTTTCAGTTTAAGTGGCGCCGGCCTTGTGGCATTACTTGAACTGAGCTAAGTAGGATTCGAAGTAGTTTAAACATGGGTTTGATAACAGAGAGCACCAATCCCAGATAACATTCTCTCATAATAGTTATTAGAACGAAATATTATCCTAAACAGTCATCTATTTTTTAGTTTAAAAATGGAAGAGTCCTACTTTCGCTGCCATTTTTTCAAAAATAAAACAGCGCCCTCTATATTCACTAAAAGTAGCAAATAAGCATAATCATTCGTTTTTTCGCCAATAATCAGCAGGTCATGAGCATTGTTATGAGCAAAACCAAAGGCTATAATAATGGTATTCAAAATTGACCACGCGAAACTCATTTTCATGCAACAATTCATGAAACAATGCATTTTTTGCGGACAAAAAAAAATAATTTTTTTTAGTAATAGCACGGTCTATAGATATTCATGGTCATCGAGCTTCGGCCATTTTCCATTGTTTCGGGAAGCTAAGGAAAACAGATCGCGCCAGGTGCCGCATAGATCGCACTATTCCCGACCGCAACCTGCGATAGAGATTTTCATTGAAACTGAATACGAAAGTAAAGTTTCTGTCTGCCGATAGGGTGGCGCTGCAGGTGCAGTTGGGTCACAGATTACCGAGTAGACAGATACGACATTAGAGGATGTGAGCGGTTGCGCCTGGTATGCCAGCGATCCTGGTGAAAAATAGGGGAACTATGTTTCGTTGTAATGGAAATGCCATGGGAACTACGTTTTGTCTGCTTTCCCGGTTTTTTTTTTTTTTGGTTTTTTTTTTTGTAAAATTTTTACATTTTTTGCTTGCATATCTCTCAATAGTTTTAAATAAAATGTTGTTTTTTTTAAATATAACATATTTTCTCTATATTTCAGTTTTTTTTTCTCTGTATTTTATCAATGAAATGTGAATGAAATATTAAGTCAAGATTGATTAAAATACATGGCAAAGGTTTAAAATACATTCTACTTATCATTTCGTTTTTTCCGATTAATTTAAACTCAAATACACTGTTTTTCCATTGCAGAGTACACATTGTCAAGTAATTCCCCTCTTTTTCACTTGAAGACGCGACCGTTCATCCATTGTTAAAAAGGGCTTATGTCGCATCTGTCTACTCGGTAATCTGTGGTTGGGTAGAGATACATACAGGATCTCTAAGTTGGGCAGATTGTACATGCAGCGCCACTTTTCAATAGAGTTCCCGCCCTACGGGAACTAGAAACTTTAGCTTCACTTTAACAATGGAGCTCGATGACCATGAATATCTATAGACCGTGGTAATAATTAGTAATTAACGCAAGAATGAATATCTAATGAACTGGCCTATCGTTGCACAAACTTTGCCTTGGATTGTTGGACAAGAGATATACATTGTTGGTCCACGCATATTGTTAGACCGATGAAAACTCTTAATAAAAAGCGTTACGGATTCTTTGCATAGTATGGTCGTGACCAAAGACAAATGAAAGAAAGAGACTGGCAGTGCCCTATTCATTTCGCTGAGCGCTACTGGTGCCACCAGAAGTGCAGCATTCGCCATTTTGCTATTGGCAAAAACCTAAAGCGGCGTATATTCTCAATGAAATTTCAGCTGTTTTTGTAGATGATTTCTGGAAGTATTAGTAAGCATAACCTGTTATCTGATGTTTTTTAAAAAGTTTAACGATAACGTATACTTTTAATGACTTCAAATAGCTGATTCAATGCGTAACGAATTTTTAAAAGACAATATTTTAAGATTTTAAATTATAAGAAAAGGAAGAAATAATTCTCAGTTCAAAAAAATAATCAATTTATTAATCCACATTTTGTGAACTGAAGTATTGGATCTTTATAAAAAACGATTTGACCAATATATATGAGAATGTGGTCCAGTTAATTATTAGAAGGAGAGATTATAATTAATACATCTCGTACAAATCAACATAATTTGGATTATAATTGGTGAACTGTATATTTTATTTTATTTACTTTCAAATTATAATTTATAAAGGAGAATTTTCCTAGTTAATTGTTTAGTACAATCTCTTCCTCCTTTTCCATTTAAACTAATTGTTTTTAAATTTATGTTTAAGAATAACTTTATTTATCACCAAATAACTTTTTATCAGATGGACTGAATTGGATGATTATTTTTTTGTTTAATAGAGCAAGTTTTTCTGGTGGTCCCCCAATAACTTCATCCAGAAATCTTAGGTAGATATTAGAAAAAATAATTGTTTGCGATTCACATCGGCGTCGGTGGCTCAGTGGTTATTTCATCGTCTCTGATGCCTGAGGATGCGTGTTCGATCCCGGCCGAGGACGACGAAGATTTTTTCAGGGAGAAAATCCTGAGATCACGCACTTCCTTCGGAAGGGAAGTGTCACGGAATTCAAATACGATCGTGAATTCCGATGTCACAAACGCTCACTTTCACTCTCGAATTGTTTACAATTCGGGAAGGAGAGTGGAGCGACGTCACACTCGTCATAGGCGTAAGACAAAACGTCGACACGCACGGGCCAATCGGAAGACAACACCGGATTCAAACGAAAAGAGATTTTGTGCAGCTAACAAGAGAGGGAGACGAGTAGAGCCACGATATAGACGGTCGGAAAATGGAAAGTTTCCTGAGCACGATGTTCCTACCAGGATCCGGGAGTGCCTTTTGGTAAGCGGCAACTCTGAAGCGAGTTTGAATTCTACGGCGACGGCGGCGAGCGAGACGAGTTCCCGAGCGACGTCGGGGAATTCAACGGAGCCGTGCAGAGAAGCCTCGTTGGCGGCGCATCTCTCGACGGAGAAGGGAGGACGGCGTTTTCGTGTTCCGCCATTAACGTCTATTCCAACGAGTCGCCCGGAGACCTGGCATCGTAGTCTATTGGATCACTGTGCAAACCTGGTAAGAGCCCGTTTTGTGGTATGTTTTAACGCACGCCTGATAAAGGCGGGTTTCTGGGAGTTAAAGCATAAGGAAGTGAATTACACATCTAATGTGCGTGGTTTCTGGCCGTTCGGTCTATTCGCTTTCCTTCGGCACGACGTGGGATTCGTGTTAACCTAGATAGGTTAAGTGTTTATTGTTGTCACAAAGATATGCCGGTGTTCTCCGTCTTCCTCGACGAGTGACCCAAATTTTGTGCGAATGTCTTTTGTGGAAAAAAAATAAATAAAATATCCTAATAAGTGAAGTGCGTAGTTTTAGCGCGCACTGTTGTGTGTGCCTTATCCTGTTTTTACAGTCCTTCATTTTTATGTGTAGTCTTAGCTTTGTGTAATCCGTCGCAAGTTAGTTCTGTGTTTTACTTGCTAATTATGGTTTTTATGTTTACCATTAGCGGCCGAATTGTCGAGCCCTGGTTACGTTAAGCCTTCTTACTAAACACGAATGTTATTCGACTCGTCAGAGATAATGTAACATATCTTTGTTAAGACTACCTAAAAGTTCTGTGACTTGGACAGTGTGACTTTCTTTATTTACGTCTTATGTAAGTGGGCATTAAATTTTTCCACTAGAACTTTTCCCCGATAACTGACTTTAGTACTTGTGTATTTGAACATTTAACTCAAATAATGTGTTTGCTTATATATATATATTAAACAATATATCATTGAATTTTTGGTGGTTTGTTAAACTTTATTTTTCCCGAGCTTGTATGCGAAGTGTTGATATTTTAAGCTGTAGTTGGCTACAATTATCAATGTTTAAGAATTTATCTTTTGCTGAAGTATAGCAGCGTTTGTTGGTGTCTTAGATAGTAGCCTTTGAAATATTTCGTTACGTTCAATTCCGGTTATACTGTTGTAACGTTATTTGGGTTTACTTAAGTCATTAACCAATTGTTATTGATTATATTCACTTAGGTATATATATGAATTAGTTACGTTTGGAAGTTTTTGACTTTTACTGTATTTATGTAATTGGATCATTTACTCTTTAAACTTATTCCTCCTAGTTGGAGTTTATTTCGTCAAGGATTTACTTTAATTTATCTTTTGATGCCAGTGGCATTGTGTGATAAGATTATCTATTTTATATCCTTGATATAGCAATTTATATCTTAAATAAACTTTATTTTTGTTCATGTTAAATTTCCGACCCCTGTCACTCATTTATCTTCCACTGCGTGCTCTAAGTAAATATCTTAGTGTTTAACCGTGACAGGAAGTAAAGCTGTTGGTCCTGTGTAGTCGTTTGCCAGTTGCACGTTAAAGGTTAAAGAACGTTTGCGAGGCAAAATTTGTGACTCCTATAACCAGTGTTGCCAGCTCAAAAATTTTTTTACCACTAAATTTAAACAAAAAATCCACTGTAGTTCTATTGATCTAATGTAATATCTAGTGGATTTTTGTATAATTTCAGTGCAAAATCCACTAAATCTGGTGGAAAAACCACTGATCTGGCAACACTGCCTATAACGCTGTCCTGAAATGACCATAGCAGTTAAAAAGGACGTTAATACCAACCAAACCAAACCGATTCACGTGCATTGCCTCGGACGATCAACTATTTCTTGCCAGTCCCAATATGGCGGCGCGAAGGCACCACTAGAGGGGAGATCACTGCCAGTCTCTTCCTTCCATTTGTCTCTGGTCGTGACCACCGAGAGAGAAGGCCTCCGCATTGAAACTTAATGCATTGTGCACTATCTATGATGATGTAACAATGCATTAAGTTTCAATGCGGAGGCCTTCTCTCTCGGTGGTCAAGGTATGTCATAGTCTTTTTGTCCCCTGGTCTTAGCAACATCTCCTAGAAAGAAAGCCAAACAACTGAAACGCCATACATTGTTACATCATCATCCGAAGATACGTTTAATTGCATTTCAGGGCTTATTATTGGTAGTAATGCGATTAAACGTATCTTCGGATGATGATGTAAAAATGTCTGACGTTTTCGCGCTCAGGCCTTATCTTTAGGAGGCGTTGCCGTAGCCCACGAGAAAGACAGGCCCCGACGCGGAAAAGTCACCTGATCATAGTAGTCCGGCCAACAATCCAAATTTCATTGTTTCCAACAAACGAAAAAATATCGATTGTTAAAATCCAAGACGGAAACAATGATGATTTACATTGATACTCAGACTACTATGGTCAGGTGACTTTTCCGCGCCGGGGCCTGTCTTTCTCGTTGGCTACGAAGTCGACCCGTAACCTACGAGAAAGACAAGCCCTGGCCAACACCTCCTAGAGAGAAGGCCTGCGCACAGAAACTGTATACATTGTTACATCATCAAACGGCCAAATTTAGGGTTTATTATTGGTAGAAATACGATTAACAAAGGCCGCTTTTGTGTGATGTAACAATATATGACGTTTTTGTGCGCAGGCCTTATCTTTAAGAGGTGTTGCCCTGACGCGGAAAAGTCACCTGACCATCTTAGTCGGAGTAACATTGAACCTTCATTGTTTCCAACAAACGAAAAAATTGCTGATTGTTGAAATCCAAGACGGAAACAATGAAGGTTACGTTGTTACTCGGACTAAGGTGACTTTTCCGCGCCAGGGCAACACCTCCTACAGTCTATCTAATCTAACTTGGCATACGACCTTGTTTGAGGCAGAAACGTCATAGCTCAAATTCAGCCAATCACGTTCAGCCTTACCCTCCAACTGCCAGCGCCTGTTTTTTACTAGTGATTTCATTGATGGTAGTAATAGCACTAATTTACACGCATTAAAAATGTTTACCAATGAGATATCAAAATTCATTTTGTTAACTTGATTTCAGAATAAAGAAATGGTTCATCTTTATTAAAAAAAAACAAAAAACAAACAACAAAAAACAAAAGAACAAAATTATTTGATCTAAGTGATTATTTTTATTTTTTTGTAATATCCATCCATAAATTTCCATGATAAATTATTCGGAATAATGGGAAATTTAATTTTAAATCTAATTCAAATTTATGATGTTGCTCATTTTAATTTTTTTAATTGAGAAATATTTTTTAACATTTTCTTTGTTTGAAATTAAAAATTTTGATTTTAATATATTTATATTTCCAGAATAAAGTATATTTTTAAATGTTAAAACGTCATATATTATGAATTATATTAATTTATATTTATATTAATTAAATTAATTATATTAATTTGCGAATACAAAGCAAAGCTGAATCAGGTCAAAGCAGTAACAGATGATGGGTCAAAGCCTGCATTGGCTTAAGGGGCTTTGCTTAGATGGCCATGAATTAAAGTTACCTCGATTAGTAGCTATGAGGTAATCCTCTCCCGTTACCCATGGCAACATATTGGCTCATGTGTCAAATTAGACTAGACAGACTGTAGAGAGAAGGCCTGAGGACAAAAGGTAAATACATTGTTACATCATCATCAAGCGGCTATTGTTTCTACAGCACCACCTCTACCAACACCACCTAAAGAGAAAGCCTGAGCGCGGAAACGTCATACATTGTTATAACGTTATAGGTA